>CM021108.1:252980891-253099547 GCA_007115665.2 Sequoiadendron giganteum | reverse complement strand
AAATCATTCCAAGTAAATTATTCCTCAATTTAATTCATCAATCATCATCCAAATCTTCGAATCTAGCATCTTCAATCATTCCAAGAAATAATCCAAATGCAAGTCAATTCTTAATCCATACCAACCAAGCTAATCAATCAAGTCAAATTATCCAATCACATCCTTTAGTCTTGATCCTAATCTTGTTGTAAACCCAATCAATCAGTCAATCATCCTTGTGTTGATCTAGGGATATATCGTTCCCCACAATGACAACACTATCATCATCATAAATCAATCAATCAATCATCCTTGTGTTGATCTAGGGATATATCATTCCCCACAATGACAACACTATCATCATCATCAATCAATCAATTAATCATAGGTTTACAACTTGATAGGGGCAATACCTTGTTTGTTTTTGTATCATTTGTGCATGCATGCTTGTGTGTTTTATCATTTCAATTTGCATTTGCATCAAATCCGAATCACTCCCAGCTAATATTCATATTTTGTATCTAGACAAGGTTGTATAATGCTGGGGCACGAGACACATCATCACCTTGGTCCTTTATACCTCGGTGCATAACGTCTAGTGCTATATCAAACATATGATTGCTCACTTTTTTGCAGCATAGCGTTTCATTCTTATTTTTCATCTACTTCTTACCTTGTATCATTCATCTTATCCCTCCTTTATCATTTCATTTATTTCAAGAGCATATCCGTGTTTATGCAACCCACCTATCCTCTCAAGGGGGAATCATCATCATTATCATATCCTATATCATCATCCCATTTCTTCATATCTTTTGCATCATCATATTCTTCTATCATCCCTTTCCTTCATTCATCATACTCCTCACTTATTCAAGTGGTTGGGGCATCATCTTATTTTTCTCTATCCATACCTTAGCTTCTTTGAAATGATGTTACTCGACATAAATCTCACCATCTTGAATATCATCTCAAAGAGGGGCAAAATTTACACACCCGAAATTGTCCATATCATAATATTACCTAGTCGATACATGACCTTGAAAGACATTTCTAATATTTTACCCTAGGTCATTACATTATCCCACTTATCCCATGTATTCCACTTAATCACCTTCCCAATTAATTAAATAAATCTCATTTATTTAATTAATTCCCCCTTCACATGTCTCAAAATAATTCAAATTAAATATTTGAATTAATCCCTCACTTATTGTCACATTGCAACATGTGTCACATGACTTCAACTCTTCACATGCATAAATAATTTAAATAATTTTACTATTTAAAAAATGAGATTCTCACTCACATCCTATTTTTACCCCCATTCATTGTGCATCATAGGCATATTTTCTCTCCAAATAAATAAAAGAATCTCACTTATTTCCTCACATCTTAATTTTTGTATCATGTCATAATCCACTTGATGTGCGTCATAGGCACTAAAATAAACTTTTAATCCTACCCATACATATCACAAATTTGACTTTTAATCTTGGCCATCGAATCAAATCAGCCTTCTCCTATAAATCAAGTCCTTTCACGGGTCATTTGGGGGGAATCATCTTCTAGCATCCTCACTCTGCCAAAATTTCTCTCAATATTCTTATCTATCTATCTATTTTTTTTCTATTATCTCCATCTTATCGTTATGCTGCAAAAATGAGCAATCAACATATCAACAATCAAACCTTCAAAATCTTGCATTCTCATGTAGGTGGAGAAGAGCAATGGAGATAAATCAAATCTAGCTTGGAGATCGGTTTGCTTTGCTTTCTTGTTTTGATTTTCATGCTAGTGTGTGCTCTATTGTGCTTGTTAGGGTTTTCATATCTTGTTGTTTTAGTTTTATATCTGATTTTCCCTAACTAGATTGGTGAACCTGACATGAATCATTTGATCTAGCTTGCTTTTTTGCAAGTTTCATTAACTTTTTATTGTAGATCTGTCAGTTTTTGGACAAAACTCTAGGTTTTACAAATCTCATCATATCTTCCAAACGGATACACATTTCTCTACAATATTTTCACATAAACTTAAAAATAATCTCAAGGGACTACGATAAAAACATTGAGGGTTTATCACCATTTTTGTAGGAGTTATCATTATTTTATGTTTTTTCATAAAATTTGGTTTTTGGACGCAAATCAGCGAATTTTTCAGAAATGTTTACATTTTTGTAAATCTTGTGAAATTTTAATGGGGATCTCTATTTTATAGATTTAATTTAGAGGTCCAATACAATTCAAAAAAAATCTGATCTTCATTTTCTATAGGTTTTTCATAAATCTGCATTTTCTGGCGTAAAATAAAGAACTTTTTTAATTTCTTTACATTTCTGGAAAGCTCTCAAAAAATTAGTTGGGGTCTCTTCTTTGGTTTTTAATTTTTCAGATCCATAACGTCTTCAAATAATCAAATCTAATTCGTCTATGTTAAAAACATGTATCTGAAATTGTAATTTTTTGATGAACTTTTTTTGTTTATGGTTGCATTATAATATTATTTTTTTGATTTTGTAGGTGATCATAAGGAGCTTTAGTAGCAGCAATATCAATCATACACATCAGATTGGAAAGCAAAAACTTTCGGGTACACTCATTCTATTATATTTATCTCTCATTTGATCAATCAATCTTGTTTGCAAAACACTTCAATTTGGGGCTTTAAAACAAACATCTTGTTTGCAATCACACTTTAAATTTTTTTTTTAAAAAGAACCATTGTCTTTTATCACACATTTTGACTTTGGGTTAAAAATAACAAGTGTTTGAATTGTTTTACACAATTTTCTAAAGGGAAATTAACAATTGCGAGTGTGAATCAAGTGCGTGTGCGATCAAAAACACTTCACTTGGTTTGCTTTTGTCATACCCTTCATAGGAGGCCTACTAGGGGATTTCATCACCCCTAGGGACAACCTCAATCAAGGTGTGAATCGAAAGACACGCTTCTTTGATAGTTAAAATCTTGGCACTCTTGGCTAAGCCCCAAATAACTTTATACCTTTGGGAAGTGAAGGTGAAGGGTGGGTTACCCCTTTCTCCCGACTGTGTGGTAGGATTTTTCTTTCAAATTATCCCTAGTCAACCTCGTGCATCCTAGCTTAAGACCTAATTGGCCATACCCACTTGACTGCTTCTAGGACTTGTTGATGTGTCTTCTTCAAGTGCGTGCTTAATCATCACATTCATAATTTCAAATTCAAACTTGCTTATGTGTCTTGCGTGTGTGATTCATGTGTGTACATGTGTAATCATTTATTTTCAAATTGTCATATCAAGCTATAAACACCAACACATAAACATATCATTCTAATCATCCTAATCATTCTTTTTCTAATCACATTCAAATCAATTTCATCCTAATCAATCCAAGTCATCCAATCTAATCATTCCACATCATCATCACCCTAATCCTAGTCAAACACTTGCTAAAATGGTCCTAATCCTTAACAATTCTAGTCACAAGCCCAAGGTCATACTTCGAGAAGCCCCTTCACCTAATCATGAAGATAATCCAAAACCATATATCCTCCAAGGTGGTTCAAACTTTGCTCCTAGTGATGATGAGAATTTTGTAGATCTTAGTGATGATGAAAACTTTGTAGAAATCTTAAGTTACCTTAATGATACTTTTGACAAGGGAAATACCACCATAAGTTTGGAATCATACACCATTCCATCTACTAGTCCTCCATCACCATTTAATAAAATTCCTATTTCAAATCATACTAGTCCTACACCAACACCACCATCCAGCTTCTCAAGCACTAATCCATCAACCAAAGAATCCTTTAACGATTTTCTCCAAAGACTACTAGCACGGAAAAGACCATCCCCATGTCAAACACCCATTAATGAGCTTACCAATGAGCCTTTGAATGTCATGCCTATTCTTAAAACTCCATCATGTGGTCCACAACCTATTGATCATAAAAATCACACCAAGCCTCTTCTAGAGCCTTCCACTTCCATTTCCACTCAAATCCAAGAGCTATGTCAAGAGCATTATCCTAAGCATGAAGAAACATTAACCTCTCATTCTAATCAAGATCTAGGCCCTTCTAATGATCCCACTCATAACATACTTGGTCATATTCATGACGAAGCTTCCCTCTATGATCTAGATCCTACCTATGATCAAGAAGGCCATGATGATCCTCTTAGCCAACTCTATGCATTCCATGGTCAAGATCATATCACTTCACCTATCCATGAGCAAGAAACCTCCATTGCTCCTATAGATCCCCTACCTATTCCTATCCATGATCTTGCATTATCCACTTGTCATGATGAGACACATGCCTCCCAAGTAAATATAGAAGATCAAACCAATAGTGTGGATCTAAATGAACATAATCAAGATCCTAATGATCCTTCCACATCCACTATCAACCCTATTTCAAATCCATTGACATGTCCTATTGGTCTATCCATCTTTATTCATGAATGTTCTTCCTTAGAACAACAACAACCTTTATCCACTTCACCTTCTTCATCTAATAATGAACTCAAGTCTAGTGTCCAAAACACACTTAGTCCCATTGTCCATCACCTGCTTCAAAACATGAACTACCAAGGTAAAGGTTTAGGCCTTCATGAACAAGGTATTTTGGAGCCAATCCATGTCAAGGTCCCTCCACACTCTTATGGCCTTGAATATACACCCCAAGGACACCAATCTAAAGATGTTGGTACTTCCTCCATCCATCATAAGTTCTCTTTCCACCATAAATCCTATCATATGCCAAAAGCATATGTTGCCATCCCTCATCCATCATCCTACAAATGTCAAAAGCATGTGACCGTACACCTTCCACCATCAACTTTTCCACCATTGCTTCCAACTCCAAATATCAATCCATCTAATCTACCTCCACTACTACCAACACCTAATATCCCCATTATCCAATCCCCTTATCCACCTATCCATAAATCCTCTAAAAATCCTAATCATGACCAATCAATGCACACATTTTCTAAACATGAAGCTTTCACTCATTCCACCATACCCATGGGATTCAAAAGCAAACATTTTGATGCCTCTATCTATAAATCAAAAAATATGAAGGGTCCCCATGCCCTAGAATACAAAAGCAAAGAACCAAAGAAAAATCCATCCAAAAAGCAATATAAGATCATACTTTCAAATGAAAAGTCTAAAAACAAAATGGTTTGGGTACCTAAGAAAAAGGAAAACAAGTCAAATGACACATCTACATCTCAAAAATTCCAACCATCCACTTCCACCTCACATTCCCACTCTATTCAAGAATCTCATATTCCATCCCACAAGAAAAATAAGTCATAAAAATACTAAATCTATGTGGGTACCTAAAGCACTTCATCACCCATCTCCTAAGCAACCATCTCCATTGCTTCCTACACCCCCTCCACATCAAAAGCTTAAAATTTTATCACAATGTGTACAACCATTGGTCATGGTTCCCTTCCATTTCATAACGATTCCACATACCTCCATCTCCTCACCCTTCACTCATTATCCTACATATCTCCCCCATCACATTCCTGTGGTCCATGATTTTGGCTAAGCCTCCCATCCATCTTCCCTGGATAATCCACATCATAATCCACCAATCCCTCCATAATCCACATCATAATCCATCATCTACCTACTCCATCTCCCTTTCATGTCATCCCTTACCAACATCTATGAGCATAATGACATTTGACATGGTCCATGCGATGAAATCCATCTCTAGTGGGACTATCACCTTTCATGGAACTAGACACTTGAGTCCCTCCTATCCATATTCCCCTTCTCTTATCCAAAAAAAAAAAAAAGTCAAAAAAGTCAAAAAAAAATCCAAAAAAGTAAAGAGAAATCCTTTCATCCAATGGTGAAAACTTGGTAAACAGACACCTTGGATAAGTACCATGATGAAAACCTAGCAAATAGGCATCGTGTGTAGGTTGATCTTATATGTCACTTACACTCGTGGGCATGTTCTCTCATCCTACTGTATCATATTTTATCCTATCATATCCTATCTTACCATCTCCTATCTTATCATCCTTGGCCATCATACCCATATACTGATCATATTTAGTCCATTCATCCTCTCTTCCTCTTTTTGATATTGATAAAAATATGGGGCAAAATGTTGAAACATGCTTTGGATATCTTTTGATATACCTCATCCTTCCAAACAAGCCTATCATTATCCTAGTTTCATATGCTTTGTCATGAAGAATCCTAAGTATTATACCTAGAATGGTGCATGTTATTCCTATGTGACATAGTCTTTGGAGATCACATCCTTGCCCTCTTATGATGCATACATCCATTTCATTCATTATGACCTATCATTTTTTATCCATCCATATATCATGAGCCTTTTGTCCCTTATCCTATCACCCACCCTTTCATCCATCAATCTCATCTATCTCCTTGCACCTAGACTTGGTTTTCCCTTGTCATTGGTATCTAGCAAAAAGGCTACCCAAATTGTCATACATTGACATCTCAAAACATTTCAAAAATAGTCCTGAAAAAAATGCAAAAAAATTGAAAAAGGACATGAAAAAAAAAATCCAAAAAAATCGAAACATTTCAAAAATCCAAAAAAACATCAAATATTCCAAAAATCCAAATATTCTCAAATAAAAATGAAACATTTTTAAAAAAATCCAAAATCAAAATATCCCCAAAACATACAAAAAAAATGGAAAAGGGTCCTAAAAAAAGACAAAAAATCAAATATCCAACAAAAATCCAAGCAATAAAATCAAACCAAATCACTTCTCCCAATCAATTCTTCAAATCACTTCAACACATCAATTCAACTCTTTCAAATCAATATTCAAATTATCAATCCTCTAATCAAATTGCTCCAACTTAAATCATTCCAAGTAAATCATTCCTCAATTTAATTCATAAATCATCATCCAAATCTTCAAATCAATCATCTTCAATCATTCCAAGCAATAATCCAAATGCAAATCAATCCTTAATCCATAGCAACCAAGCTAATCAATCTTTCCAAATTATCCAATCACATCCAAGTTTGGTCTTGATCCTAATCTAGTTGTAAATCCAATCAATCAATTAATCAATCAGTCATCCTTGTATTGATCTAGGGATATATCGTTCCTCGCAATGACAACACTATCATCATCAACCAACCAATCAATCATCCTTGTGTTGATCTAGGGATATATAGTTCCCAACAATGACAACACTATCATCATCATCAATCAATCAATCGATCATTGGTTTACAGCTTGAAATGGGCAATACCTTTTTTGTTTTTGTATCATTTGTGCATGCTTGCTTGCTTGCTTGCTTGTGTGTTTTATCATTTCAATTTGCATTTGCATCAAATTCAAATAACTCCCAGATAATATTCATACCTTGTATCTAGACAAGGTTGTATTACGCAGGGGCACAAGACACATTGTCACCTTGGTCCTTATACCTTGGTGCATAATGTCTAGTGCTATATCAAACATATGATTTCTCACTTTATTGCAGCATAGCGTGTCATTCTTCTTTTCCATCTACTTCTCTTGTATCATTCATCTTATCCCTCCTTTATCATTTCATTCATTTTGAGAGCATATCCGTGTTTATGCAACCCACCTTCCTCTCGAAGGGGCATCATCATCATTATCATATCCTACATCATCATCCAAATTCTTCATATCTTTTCCATCATCATATTATTCTATCATCCCTTTCCTTCACTCAACTTACTCCTCACTTCCTCAAGTGGTTGGGGCATCATCTTAGTTTTCTCTATCCATACCTTAACTTCTTTGAAATGATGTTACTCGACATAAATCTCACCATCTCGAACATCATCTCAAAGAGGGGAAAAATGTAGACACCCAAAATTGTCCATGTCATAATATTACCTAGTCGATACATGACCTTGTAAGACATTTTGTAATATTTTATCCTAGGTCATTATATTATCCCGCTTATCCCATTTATTCCACTTAATCACCTTCTCAATTAATTAAATAAATCTCATTTATTTGATTAATTCCCCCTTCACATGTCTCAAAATAATTCAAATTAAATATTTGAATTAATCCCACTTATTGTCACATTGCAACACATGTCACATGACTACAACTCTTCACATGCACAAATAATTTAAATAATTTTATTATTTAAATTATGAGATTCCCACTCACATCTTATTTTTAGCCTGATTCATTGTGTGTCATAGGCATCTTTTCCTCCAAAATAAATAAATAATAGAATCCCACTTATTTCCTCACATCCTAATTTCGGTCTCATGTCATAATCCACTTGATGTGTGTCATAGACACTAAAATAAACTTTTAATCCTAGCCATACATATCACAAATTTGACTTTTAATCTTGACCATTGAATCAAATCAGCCTTCTCCTATAAATCAAGCCTTTCATAGGTCATTTGAGAGAATCTTCTTCTAGCATCCTCACTTTGCCAAAATTTCTCTAAATCTTCTTATTTATCTATCTATTTTTCTTATATTAGCTTCATCTTATCATTATGCTGTGAAAATGAGCAATCAATATATCAAATCATTCAATCCTTTGAAATCTTGCATTCTCATGCAGGTGGAGAAGAGCAATGGAGATAAATCAAATCTAGCTTAGAGATCGATTTGCTTTGCTCTCTTGTTTTGATTTTCATGCTAGTTTGTGCTCTATTCTGCTTGTTAGGGTTTTTCATTATAATTTTTTTATGCATGTTGCTCTAATATTTTTACCTTGACTACAAGAACCATACACATGAAATTTGATTTTGATAGAAAAACAAATTTTTTTGTTGGTCTATTGGAGACAAATGAGGTTAACATAATTGATCACACTACATCAATGACATCAAGGCCACCTAATGCATAAAGAGAAATGGAGTTAATCGATGCATGGGTGAACAACCCAACCACAAATCTGACAACATTGATTTATAGGCCCACTGTTGGTGGATCTCCAATAATTGAATAGTTGCAACATGTTTTCTTGATATGGAATTTTCAACATTATTTATTGATGGTAGATGTGATTGGTTGGAACCATGACTAAGGAGAGTACATCTTCATGATTTTTTCAAGAACCTAAATCATTATAGAGATAATCACTTTGGTAAGAATCCAATATTTTGATATTACATGCTAAATATGATAATGAGGCATCGTGCACATAATTCATCAATAATATTTGTAAGAAGAAGTCTATAGGAAATTACCATCACCAAAAATGATCTTCATGAACACATGGAAACATGCCACACTCTCATTTAGTAGACAAATTGATATAATTTGGAACCACTTTGAGAAGTACACAATCATATTGGGAATAATGTCAATCAGAGCTAATAGACATACTTCATTAAATTAGCATGCCTACAATATTTTTCACCTTGAGTGCAACTAATTTTTATTGGCCAAATTCACATGCATTAATGCATGGTACGTCACCAAGTACTCCATGAGAAGCACAAATATGGTGAAAATAATATTTCATTGACTACTTTCATATTGTTGCATAATACATGCATTTACATCACTCATATTTTATAAAATAAATAATCCAAAAATGTACAAATGTTAAAGACTATTGGTGTAAATACGAGTGAAAACATAGGGGATCAACATGTTCATGTATTCATATGGATGCATGGAACACCAAATATGGACAATATTGATTGAACTAATGAAAAATGAATAAATATTGAAACTTATTTTTATTATATTGTTCATGCATAGAATCCTAGAAAAGATATCCATCAACGAAACATATAGGTAAGTTTACAATAATTTAAAATAATATGTACAATTTTCTAGAGCTATTTATATAAAATAATACAGCTAAATTATACCTTAAATTTTACATTCTAGGTATTCTATAATTTTACTCAACATCCATGTCTTAAAAACATGAGACAACTTGCATAAAAAAATTTTGGCATTGACTATGAGAAGATACTAAATACCATGGAGATACATTCGATGTGTAGAGATGAAAAATGGGGAAAATGGTTTACAGGTAAATATATCAATACATATTATTATTATTTCAATTAATGTACAATATTTATTATTGTAGTAAAGTACTAAATTTACATAATTTTGTTACTCAATTGAAAATAAGGTATAATGCTCCATGACCATTAAATTTGGAAGGATCAAAATTATATGAAGATATACAAAATGGTACAAAAAATTCACACTAGATTAAGAAATAATAACAAACTTAACTCACACAATTGGTACATACTCCAACTATGGAGGGAAATTTCGATTGGTAACTTCTTTTTCATAAAATGTTGTATAAATATATTGCAAAGTACATAACCAAAGCATAAAAGAGCTCTGAATCATACCACCAAATATTTATGCATAGAAAACCCAAATGATTTAGCCACACGAGATTATAAGAGGCTCCTCACATAAATAATAATAGAAAGGGATATTGGATCCCAAGAAGCAAGTCACATGATTTTATAAAAAAATTTAATAGAGAGCAATAGAAGATTTATCAACCTAAATGTATCATTTAATGAGGTTTTTAAATGTGTAGTTGTAAATGAAAAAGATGAAAACGAATAGAAAACAATACCTTTTATTGATGCATAGAAAAATGGGCCTTTCAATATGGAAGTTGTGTCACTTATTGATGTAGAAAATCATGGATATATAATCATAAAAGAAAAGGAGAAAATAAATGAATGCAACACAAATTATAGCTATTGTAAGAGTGTTTCCTAGATTTCCTTCCATTCCTACACATGACTCAAACAAATAGATATATTTTTTCTCTTTTTAATTGTTACTTTACAATCCATTTTGATACATTCATAGAGATATTGGTCATAACAAAAATTCCATAGTGGCAAGATGGGAGAGCTTTAGTTATAATTAGTGGAATTTGGAACAAACAATACCTACACAAAATATTGAAAACATTAGTGACTTTGAATCTAAAGACAATGACAATGTTCAAGGAACCACTACAAAAAATGAAATTATTTCTAGACTTCATCATGGTCAAATTTTGTAAGTTCCATAGATAGATATTTTAGGCAGAAGAGATATAGATAGATAGACATATCAACTAATAGATTTGAAGGTGAAGAATACACAAATGAAATAATAAATTTCATTAAAAACATGAAAAATTAATGTTTGTCTTATTCATGATGATATAACACAATGTACATGGACTATTGAAACCTTAGTGATAAATGACATAAAGTAGTCATCATTATCAAGTCACACTACCACACACATCATAATGCATTGCCACTATTTATTATAATTCAAGGGATTATTGGAATAGGTAAGTCATATATGTAGTTGGTGTCATTAGTCAAGAACTTGAAAATTTGGCTTTTTTCCAATCAATTTCCCCTGCTTCTACTTGCACCAACTAATGTTGCAACATTCAACATTGAGCATGTTAACAATTCATTTAAAATTAAGAATAACAATAAGAGGTTTCAATGGACTAGAAGGAACAAGACTTAAAAGTCTTCATGAGGAAATGTCACATGTCAAATACATAGTGATAAATGAAATGAGTTTACTTGGGAGAGGTTGCTTGAAAATATAGATTCTTATATTTGACAAGCATCTCCACAGAGTACTAATCAGATTTTTGGAGGTATGTTTTCTATTCAAATTACTCAAATTTTGTACAAGTAACATCACACAATTTTATTATTTTTTATTACAATTCCATATATATAGTACATAATTTTCAATATATTCAATAATTTATTCTATTCAAGCATATCTATGATTTTAGTTGGAGACTAGACGCAATTACCTTTAGCCAATAATAGAGCACTATACGAAAGCAAAAGGTGAGCAAAGCTACTATGGGAAAAAATCAAAATAGTGGTTAATTTAGATCATATTTTTAGATAGGATGGACAAAAAATGAACAAATATTTTTCTCAAACCTTGACAAATATAAAGGATGCAAACCCTATAATTAATGATTGGTTGTTACTTATGACAAGATCAAATGAAAACATCAATTGAACAAAGAATTAAGAATTTAAAAATAGTGTTCATTTGTTTTCAACAAATGATAATGTTTATAGCCACAACAAGAAAATGTTATATTTATTATCAAATTCAGTTGCATGAAGCATTGCAACAAAAGTTGGAAGTGTCAATGTCATAGAAGGAGGTGCAAATGATGAACTTGATATGGAATTATTACTCATTAATAATACAAGAGTAATGTTAAAATCAAACTTATGGATAGAAGTAGGACTTGTAAATGGAGCTCTTGGATTATTCAAAATATTGTACATATAGACCTAGAACTAGATCACCATAGCCACCAACACATGTACTTGTTGATTTTGATAGTTACTCTAAAATATCACTTGAGGATCACCATCCACGTATAGTTCCAATTACAGTAATTCAAAGGGTAGCACAAAAAATCATTATGATTAGCTTGAGCTTTAACAATACACCGTAAGACACAAGGATTGATTCTTCAAAAAATCATAATTGATATAGGATCAACTGAAAGAACTGGATTGACATTTGTGGCAATTTCTCTTGTAAAGTCTTTAGGACTAAGAATTATGCCAACATTCACATATGATAAATATAAAAGAAGAAGAAATGAGGCTTAAAGCCTTGAAAATTAATTAATTTAACATATATTGTTAAACTTCTCATGTAGTTACCATTTATATAAATAATATAATGTGTTTACTATATTTATTATTATTATTGACTTTAATATAAGAGTTATCTGTAATAAAATAATTTTCATTATTGTTATATTTTTATAATGTAAGGATATAACATAAGCTATTTCTTTATGATATTATATTAAAACGATGTTAAATTTATTATATTATTATCTATCTTTATCTATTGTAAAAAGCATTAACAAATCAAATGCCACTTACCTATCCTTATGTAGTGTCAAAAATTAAATCCCACATACCATCCTTATCAATATGTGTTGTAGATTTTTTATCTTGAAAAATGTCAATTGAATGGTCAAGTTTTCATTTTGATTTGGGATGAAATCTATATAGCTCTCATGAGCTACATAGAAATGGACATAACAAATGTTAGAAAGATGAAGGTGATGAAGAAATTCAAGTGCAACTATAACTTGATAAGGTATATGTGCTACAATTTGGTCACTCCCACTGCAATTTGGTTGTCATGAAGATTTGTATGGATCCACATGGTATGATTGTTGCTTGAACTCATCAATCCAAGTCCTATCGTTATTAATACAATTGAATTTAAATGTAACCCTAAGCTAATCCTAATTAAAATTAATATCAATACAATTCTAATAATAATATAATTAGTATTATATAATTATATAATAATACAATTAATATAATTAGTATTATATGATTATATAATAATACAATTAATATAATAAAATCATAAGAATAAAGGCTTCAGAAAAGATTGGGGGAATCTCTCCTAAAATCAAAACTATCATAGACTTCTTGAATTTTGTGGCAGATAACAAGCTCATGGATATTGAGCCTGTCAAGGGTTCTTTCACATGGATGAACAGAAGAGCATATTTTTCTCAGATTGCAGTTAGATTGGATAGGTTTTTGATTACTGTTGGCTGGAAGCTAACCGACATCACATTCCAATCAGAGATTTTGGCATGCCTGGGTTCAGACCATTTCCCTATTACTTTACAGCTTGTTCTGCCATCACATAACATAGGTTTTCAACACCAGCCTTCTTTTAAATTTGAGAAGATGTGGCTTCGTCATCCACAATTTCTTCCTCTAATGAACCAATGGTGGGTAAATGCACCTCCATGTGATGGGTCTAAAATGTATCAATTTTCTCAGAAACTTAAACACATCAAGCAAGAAATAAAAAAGTGGAATGAGGTATCATTCAAAAACATTTTTAAAGAAAAAGATCAGGTTAAACAACAACTATCTGATATTCTGGATAAAACTATTAATCACGGTTTGGATAGGGTTGATTTCTATAGGCAAAAAGACTTACAGGTGCATTGGGAAGAATTATGCTCTCGTGAAGAGATATATTGGCATCAAGAATCTCGGGAACTCTGGCTGCGAGAGGGAGATAAAAATACACAATACTTTCACCATCAACAAAACAAAAATGAGCTGCTAATCGGATCTTTTCAATCCATAATGCATAGTCTGGAAACTTAATTACTGATGCCCAGGGTATTCGTCAGGAAGGGATTAGATTCTTTGAAGATATTTGAGCACCATCTAACCTGCTTGTGCCCTCAGCAACCCAAATACAAGATATTCTTCAAGCTATCCCCACCATTATCTCATAATTTGATAATGCAAATTTTCTGGCTCCTTTCGCAATTATTGAAGTGAAAAAGGTGGTCTTTGCACTGTCTCCTAATAAATCTCCTGGGCCAGATGGATTTTCAGCAGCATTCTACCAAGCATGTTGGGATTTTCTTGGGTGGGAACTCCTGGGTGTCCTTGAAGAATCAAGGAAAAGTAAATCAATGCTAAAATACTTTAACACAACAAACATTGTCATGATACCAAAGATTAAATCTCCCAGTTCGTTTTCAGACTTTAGACCAATTTCTCTATGTAACACAATCTATAAGATCATTACCAAAGCAATCTACATGAGATTACAACACTTGATCCCATGTCTTGTGTCACCAGAACAAGGAGGTTTTGTTCTAGGCAGGGAAACTGTGGAAGGAGCTTTAGTTGCACATGAGGCTCTCCATTCAATCGACACAGATAAGTCCTCAAGCTTCATCATCAAGTTGGACATGATGAAAGCTTATGACAGAGTTCGCTGGGATTTTCTTTTTCAAGTACTTCACAAATTTGGTTTTGCAAATGGTTGGTGTAAATGGATTCTAGCATGTATCTCGGGTGCGGTGTTTTCTGTAATCATTAATGGAACTCCCGTTGGCTTCTTCACATCAACACAAGGGATCAGACAAGGTGACCCTCTTTCCCCGGTCCTCTTTATTTTAATGGCTAAAGCTTTCAACAGACTTATCCAGCATACTCATGAACTTGGCTTATGGAAAGGATCATCGCTAGGAGATACAAATATTTTGGTCACTCACTCTTTATTTGCAGACGACACTCTCCTATTTGGGGTAGCCAATGCTTTGGAGGCTAAATAGATCAAGCTAACTTTAGACTTATATTCAGTAGCATCAGGTCAAAAGATCAATCCCCACAAATCTAAGGTTTATGTATTCAACTCTAACCAGGTTGTCACCAATAGAATTGTTTCAATTTTGGGTTTCTCTGAAGATTTCCTCCCTTTGGTATATCTTGGCATTCCTTTTTTCATAGGAGTTAATAAAACTAGTTACTAGTTGCCTATCATCGAGAGGATTAAGGTTAGGATAGTGGCATGGAAAGCCAGATGGCTCTCTCTTGTAGGTAAAATTCTTCTTATCAAAACAGTGCTTGCAACCATCCCCAATTATTATCTCTCAGTTCTCAAAGCCCCTGCTTCAGTTATACAAACCATTCAAAAAATTCTGAGAGATTTTTTATGGGTGGGCAACATTACCAGGGACAAGAAAATTCCTTTGGTCTCATTTCAAGAGATGTCTCAAGTCAAAGAGTTAGGGGGTGCTGACATACATGACATGGAAAAGAGGAACAAAGCCTTTGGAGGGAAACTACTTTGGCAGATGTATTCAAAGCCAAACTCCAAATGGTGCCAAACTATGTAGCAAAAATATCTTGACCTTCCCTGTCCGATGAGTCTTCTCCATTCAAAACCCCTAAAGGGTCAGCCATTTGGAATTTCATGATGGCTTCTAGAGACATTGTAACTCAATATATTACTTGGGAGGTGAACAGTGGTGACAGGATCAACTTTTGGCGTGACTCTTGGAGTGGATCACCTCCCCTTATCCTCTTAGCCTCCCTGGCTGAATCAGTTATTTCTTCTGAAGCAATTTGGGGTAAATCACTTGTGGATTATGTTTCTGCAATTTGTTTGTTTTCTAGAAAGATTATTTGGAAAGATCTGAGTGAGCTCCCAATCTCTACTCAAGATAAAGCTAGGTTTATGAAAATTTTGTCAGAGAGAGAGGTTTTCCTATCAGGAAAGGAAGATAAATTGCTTTGGGCCCCGGGCAAATCAGGTTCATACAATATTAAAGAAGGGTATAGGATTATTCAGCAGCAGGCTTCTAATAATAATTCTTGTCGTGCTTTTTCATTTTGCTGGAACTATGCTACTCTTCCAAAAGCAGGATGCTTTGCTTGGTTAGCACTGAAAAAGAGAGTCCTCACCAGTGATCTCCTTGCTAAACTTAACATTGCCCAACCCTTCAAATGCGTTTTGTGTGATCATGAGGTGGAAGATGCAGACCACCTTTTTATGAAATGCTCTTTTGCCTATCACTGCTAGATATTTGTTCTCAATAAACTCCAATTCCCTACCCCTCTCTCGAACACACTCTGGGATTTTTTTCAGGCTTGGCTAGAACTACACCCCTCATCACTTTTTCACTGCTTATGGAAATGCATACCAACAATTATAGTTTGGGCAATTTGGTGGGAAAGAAATAAAAGGATATTCCACAAAATCTCTTCATCACTCAATTATGTTCTAGTTGGTATTGAAAAATCCATTTCAGAAGTTGTCAATGCTAGTCACCACAGAGTCAAATGCAATCCAGTTATAACCACTTGGGACAGCTTTGTCATCCGGGAATGGAAAGACATCCACATTCCTATTGGATGGCTTCATCACAACCAACAAAGAGCTCCAGTCAACAAAGATAGAGTACATTGGCTTCCCCCTGCAAGTGGTTCAGTTAAACTCAATTTTGATGGTTCATCTTGAGGCAACCCGGGAAAGTCTGGGATAGGGGTTTGTATCAGAAATCAGTGGGGTCAAGTTCTTGCCATCAAAATAGCCTCTATTCCGGCAGGAACAAATAACATGGCTAAGGCCTATGCCTTGTTTGCAAGGTTAGCTTTGGCAAAAAAAGGGGGCTTTCAATCTTTACACATTAAAGGTGACTCTATGGTGATCATAAATGCATGCATTAAACGGGAGTCACATAGCTGGAAACTTACATATATCCTCCAGCAAATATGGTGGCTTCTTGATTCATTTAAATAAATTCATCTTTCCCATACTCTGAGAGAAGGAAATATGTTGGCAGATTTTCTAGCCAACTTAGGGTGCGACGGGACGAATCTCGAAGATCTAGAGCCGACAGAATTGATAATATCTAGTAGAGATATTCAAAATTTGATTAAGCAGGATCAAAAGTACATTTCAAACGCCTCAGTCTAGTTCATTAATGTACACCCAATTATATCTATGACGCCTTTTCCTTCCCATGTACTCTAATCATTATATGGTGTCATCCTATCTTTAGTTCCGGATTCTACATGCTCGAATCCCTTCAGACTCCGTACTCGAGCTAACTGTTTTGGAGTTATAATAAATTCTTCTCAATAACTACATTTGGTCTTCACGTGGCTTCCCACATACAACATGATTTTGTAATGCCACGACTGATGCGAAGCACACACTAACTTAGCACATTTACTTTCTAACGGAACAAAATGAATTCAAGTGTGCGAATTTTCTAGTGAGTTGATGCCTCAAAACTATAGGGTGCTCATATCTCCACCTATCTCTGAGCTCCCGTTTCCTAGTCGAATCGACGGCCCAAAGCTTGATCAAGTTTTCGTGTTCCAATCTATGCTGCATTACAGGGCTGTTTGCAGGGTCATTGGAGAACATGTGCTTTCTCCAAGGACCAAATTAGTCTCATTCCCATCGCATTTGGTGTCCATTTTCTTATCCAATTTTATGGACCTTTTGCAATCAGTCGATTTAGTGTTCATCATTGCTAACAAAATAGTTCGCCCACAATTCATCTCGGATAATCGGCTCATGGGTGCCCAAAAATGGAGCTTTCAAGTTATCAATGCCAATTTGCAGATTGTGAGCCCTGCTCTAGGTAAGGTGCTTGCTGAGAAAATTAGGTGTCATGCCCATGCGGTATTGGATTTTTTGAGTTCGCCTTCTCCATTGGCTCTGCCACCTACTCCTTTGGTGCTATCATCAAGCAATGTTATGCCCTCGGTCGCATCCACGCGGGTCCTTAATCTCAATGTACCCCTTTCACCGCTTCTCTCATCCTCTAAACTTCTTGTTGTTGCGATGGATCTTGATGGTTGGGTAACGGTGACACCCTCGGCTCCTCCTGTGGGTTGGGAGAAGGCGTGGGATCCTGTGCAGAGTTCCTCCTCTCCAATGCCTATGGAAGAATGTTAATTTCTCTTTGTTCTGAACTATTTGAAAGTCTACCATTTTTGCTATTTTCATGAACTGTGTTCCCTAATAGAGGGCTTTTGTGGAAAATACTTGAGGTTGGTCTATGATCCCTAATAGAGGGCTTTTTGTTGTAATTATTCGAGATTGGTCATCAGGGACTTTGTATTCTCCCTGTATTGTAAATCATATGTTAATGGCTATATTATGCATGTTCAAGACAAGGAATCCGGGTTTTCTTTCTGATTCTTTCTCGGAAGAGTCTTTGAATCAATTTTAATAAATATATATATATGGTGGCTCGTCCACTTTGACTTTAAAAAAAATAAAAATAATAACATAATAATATAAATATATTAATTAAAATATATTAAGAATAATGTAATAATAATTCAATACTAATATATTTAATATGTAATATTAATACTCCTAATTCAAATCATAAATTGTAAATCTTAAATCCTAACTATATTACTTTAATTTAATTTAATATATTAAATAATTATTATAGATATTAATATATTAAATCTAATATATCAATTATTTATATATTAACTATCGTACTTTTAATTTAATATATTAATTGATTATTATTAATTATATTTTAATATAATCAATTTTATCTTATATACATCTTTGAGATGTCCTTTTTTTCAAAATTTAAAACAAACTTATTTTATATTTCTTTAATAATTGACGTAATAAATGATCGCAATAATAATGATAATAAATGATCCCGTCAGTAACAATAATATTCAAGTTGGAATGCATTTAAAGGTCGGGTCACAATAATATTAAACACTAACTTTGAAAGAAGCTAAAAATTCTAATAAATTTTTATATAATCTATAAATACATGCCACGTGAAATCTGCGACCTGTAATTATAGTTGAAATAGGTATTCAATGAAAAAAACAAAAACAAATGGCTGACCTATTTCTGTAGCTCATTAAATTACGTTTCGTACAGTAACTCTATTTAGATGAAGCCAATTGCCAACAATGAGGAATTAAGAAAAAATATGTGGAAATTGAGTTTAATGCTGGAAATCTATATAGTGGAGAGGATTGGGTAGTTAGAGTACTCTAGTTTTGTTGTATACAATTTTAAAAGACAATCTTAACTTAAGATTGATGATTTGACTAACATATTTACATATATATAGTTTTTTCGGTGTAATTCTTGAACCTCCTTTGTGTGCAAGTCATGTAATCTATTATATAAAATAATTTTGTTTTTATACAACAGGGGTGTTCCCGTGACCCAGTCGAGCGGTCTTGCAGCCCATATCTTGGGTACCTGAAGCAAGCTAGGGCGAAACTAGTCCCTTGTGGGTGAGATCCCCCACTCGCAAGAAGTCCCACCTCTTAAACCCGGGAGTGGAGTAAATATATAGAAAATAATTAATATATAATATATTAATTGTATTTTATATTATATAAAAATATAATAACTATTAATTATTAATTATAATAATTATAAATATATATTTAATAGTTTTGTTAAAGAATAGAATATATAATAATAATAAGTAATATAATTATGGTATTTATTATTTTATTTTTTAGTATATAAAATATAAATTATATATTAATTGTGCCCATACTATTAAAACCTAAATGTTCTCATTATTAGGATCTTGGCCGTAATTTTCATTTTAATAAACATACTCTAAAACCCTCGTCAAAACCTTATTTTTAGGTTGTAGCTCGCCGAATTGGAGAAGTGAAAGGTGAATACCAACGAGGAAGAGTTTGGAGGAGCGAAAACCAATAGTGGTGGATAAAGTAGAAAAAAACGATGAAAAACAGCTAAAAAATGACAAAAAAAAAGCTGAAAAAATGGCAAAAAATTATGAACGATTTATTTGTTTAATCGTCTTGTATTGATACAAACGCAAGATAGTCAACGGTGGACGAGAGTTGTATATCAATGAAAATGAGTTGTATATAGGTGGTGGACAATTGTTGTATACGATGAAAAATAGTTGTATTCTAGTGTGAGACAGGTTTTGGCTCAACATTCACTCTATATATAGCCTATCGGCTAAATATTGGGCATTAAATCAACAATACTATAACAACTATTGAAACATGTTGAGGGCCCTTTCCCCTATAATTTATTTTTTATAATTAAATAATATTACTAATTATGGTAGAGGAGAAACACATTAATTATGGTAAACGAGAAAAGTGTTTTCTTTCCATTAACATTTTTTTTTAATCATATTGTCTTTATATGCTCACTTTGTCTATTTTTTTTCATAAGTTGATCTAAACGTAAAGTTTATTAACCATTAATGTATCTTTGTGTGTAATGGTTTGGATCAACTCCCTCACTAAACACTCACATTACTTGTGTAGTCATGGGAAAAAGGGTATAACAAAGGTTTATGTAATCGCTTGGCTATTATATAAACAAGTTCACAACAGTTCAATGAAATAACAAGCAAAGTATTCTTATTTCATTTTTGTCACAATAGTGTTACAATATATATGTCACAATGGGCTTCCAACATGCTAGGCCTCAATTGTTTGATTACAATGTATAAATTACATAATTTGAAAGATATTAAAATACAAAGCCATTCTCGACTTGTTTATATTTTCTTCCTTTCTTTCTAATGATTTTCTAGAGTGTAGATATATCAACAACTAGTCATAGGAGTGATATTCATCGACCACAAAGTGGTGCAAAAGTTGTCTTATGAAGCATGTAGGTGGATTTTCTAAAGTGGATGTGATAATAATGGATTAGTGGATCTTGGTGTAGTATGTACCCAAAGGTCTTCTTTGTTTAGTTTACCTTGTAATGAGTTCCTTAGTTGTCACAAGCTTCAAGAAGTCGGTGTGAATACCAGATAATGAAAGTAAAGGTTGATATGTTACTCTATTGTGTTCAATAAAGGATCAAGAACCAATATAAATCATTTTGGTGACCACAATCTCCTAAGATTTCAATATGTTGTTGAAGGATTGTCATCTAAGATAAGCACATGTTTCCAATTGTGATGTAAAATATGTAGTTTCAATGAAAAGTAATAGAATCTTTGGTGAGTGTTCGATGTGAAAGATACCTATAAATAAAATAAGTAAAGACAATATTTTTGGTTGATGTAAGATTTCTCTTACACCTTGGGATGCTCTTGCACCAACTTGGTAGTGACTGCAGATATATCCTTTAGCTTACAATGAACCTAGAAACTTGTCCTCTTGATTCACACATTTCTTCTTGCTTTCTTGAGAATCTCTTTTCAAATAATTTGGTTGTTACTAGACCCAACTTGCATGCTAATTTTTTTAAATAAGCACTAAGGATGTTGTATTTAAATGCAAGCCTCAAATCATTACTTCTATTAAGAGAATAATATAGGCTGATAAAACCATTTCCTACATAAGCCCATGAGAGAAAAACAAGCATACAAGCTTATAGAATAATCATAATGCAAATATCAAAGACATGCCACAAGATATACCCTAGGAAAACCCTTAAGAGAGAAAAAATTAACCTCCAAAAACATCCACACTCAATGTATTATTCAACAATGAAAACATTACAATACACTTACAAAGTCTCCATGAATAATTTTGAAATATCAAGCTCCTCTAATGCAACCTTCATGTGTCAAAGAATATATCCATGTGCATCCCATTCCATGCTTCACATATGCACTTTTTAAAAAGAGAACTCAATAAATTGATAGCCAATTCCATCAATCAACCAACCAACCTCAACCACTAAATATATGCTTCATTTTATAAAATTAATCTCACACAAAACAACCAAGTGGTAAGTGTTGTGCCTTTTCATAACACCCCCATTCTTTTGGAAAATATACACCTCATCTTTTATCTTAGGTCTAAGTTGGTCCTAGGTGTTAACAATTTCCAAAATCAGTCAATTCATGAAAGTTTTATGAAATTACATAAGGCAAATGAGAAATATGTTTGCAAGATTTATCCTTCCAGATTTTCCTGTAAACTGCAATTTACTTACAAAATATTACAAAGAAAGAATTATGAAAGAATAACTTATAAATCCTTTCACAAAATCTTGACATGTTCATTTGAACTTCACTTAGAAAAAGTGAAATATTTGATTCACTTGATTTTATCCACACTAACCATTTATAACACTAAATTTTCTATCTGTGGAAGTCTGAAGTCCATCCAAACATGATTGTTCGTCTTATTCATAAGTTAGGTTCACTTTAGGAATTCTACAATCCATACACCTATGACATCAATATTACATCATAATCCCTTTTGCAAAGACTCCCTAATCATTTGAGAAAAACCTTTTGAAGTTGCATACATAACCAATTCAATTGAATTTTTTTTGCTATTCATGCATTAATGATGTCAACATTATGTCATGCTAACATAATTATTTTAAATGACCTTCAACATATGCTTAATTCATGCTAATGTTAGTTTGGCATCATGTTAACACCATTTAGTCCTTTATGTGATGCCATCATTAGAACTTCCCATTTGAATTAGACATCTAAAACATTGAGGTGAAAATGTCAAGTTCACATGATTTTCCCTAAAAGAACAGTTGGGATTTAAATCCCTGTAAAGAAAAATTGCAGAAAAATAGCCCTCATTCGAACCCAAGCTTATTTTTTTTCCAAAATATCTTGTTCCCATGAAAAACCCTACATTCTGTCAAAAAAATGCCTAACTAAATGTGACACTTCAAAACTCAAAATCAAGAGGTCTAGCTACATTTGAAAATCCTATGAAATGGTCATCACACCAAGATCATTAATTTTTCACCAAACTCTATTGTGCATTAATGACATGAATCAATTATCAATAATTTTCTAAGTTAAAAAGGATAATTTACGAGTTCATTCTTACACAAAAATCATTTGGAAGAGCACTTTGTTCCAAAATAGAGAACATTCAAGCAATTGTAGAAAGTTATTCTTACTTTTCAAAAGGCTAAAGAAATTTGAGGTGCTATTATAATTAGGAGTGCCTCCATTTAACCACATCATTTGAAGGTTTGATTCCACTTATAAAAGTATATGCTCACAACTTAGGTTCAAACCACAATTTCCTTTCCACTTATAAAAGTGTGTACCCACAACCCAGATTCAAATCATAATTTGTCTTCCTAGAAATTTTTTAAAATTAGTGAAAATGCTAAAAAAAAATTAATTTAGGGAAATAAGAATTGAGGTTATAATTTATGTATATCATGGAATTTCATGAAACCTTATTTAAATCTTATAATTGAAAATCTTATTGAATTCAATTGTTAAAATCTAGATACCTTGGGTGAAATTGATAGAGTCCATTTGAAATATTGAATCTATAATTATTTTGGATAAACATGAAGTGCGATTTCAATTGAAGGTTAAAATGGTCAAAACCCTAGGTAATCAGAATAGTAACACATGGATTGTATGCCTCCTATAGGGTTTAAGTGGTTGCAAGGGCTAAAAGCATGAAGTATAAATTTAAGGGGATCAATCTAGCATCTTAGATTACTATTTGATGGGAATTTATATAAGATACTGACCTAGATCATGTAATCTTAGAGGAATTCCACTAGAGGATGAAATCTTGGACGTAATAGGAAGGGCCAAAAAGATAGTGCTTAATGGATTAGATAAAGTCACAACTTTTCCTACTTCCCCATAATGTCTTGAATTTGTAATGAAGTGAATCAAGCATTATGGTGCTTAGAAGAGGCAAGTAGTGGTAGATGGGAAACTTTTTGTAGACCTAAACACTAACTCTATCAAGAACATATTCAATATTCCATTCTATAATAGAATTGGAAGCATAAACAAAGATGAGGATGAGAGACAATTTAATGTCAATATAGACCAATATGAGAGGTTTATCAACCTTAAATGGATGGACCACCCCGATAAATTAGTCTCCAAGATGCCCAAGAAAATATATAGTTGTTATTTCCAATAAGAAATTGGGGATATTGTCACTCTATTAAGTAGAGTTATCGGATTACCTACTACTACCACCTTTGAACCATGTATTTATATTTTGAGACCATTTTGGAGGGAACAAACATGATTCACTAGGCATAGGTTATAAAATATCATCTACATGAGCAATTGACAACTTTTGAAGCCAACGAGAAGTTTGACATGACTTCATACTTAGTATATGCCCTAGCATCAGGGTCTACATTCATAGACCTAAAGAGAGGAGAACTATGGGTTGAAACCAAGGTAGGTTTTGGTCTATGATTATTACCCACAACTTGAATACAAGAAATACCTAAAGAATTACAAGAGATTAAATGATGCATTTTCCATGTGGCTAGTGAGAACTATGGAAGGGGATAAATAAAAAATATTATCAATGGAGGTTCAATAAATAGTGGATAAACATGATAGTTAGATCATCTAATTCCTTAAATTCACGTACATTAGTAGAGAGGGTTTACAAACATCCCGTAAAAATTACCTAGATATCTAATTTTTCTTTTGTTAGTGCTTTCAAGATAATTGACCAAATCACATAATCTACTAGAGTCCAAGCATAGGATAGGAGTACATCTAGAGTTCAAGCATAGGATAGGACTATATTTTCCTATTATCATTGGATGGTATGCATGTTATAATATAGGTTATGCCAAATCATCTAATACATAGCTACAGTTGCATATTTGCAACATTACAGTGAGGTAAGGATAAACTATTATCCCTTTGAAAGGATGGTCAAATCCAAGTTTCATCCTCTCTAAGAAATTTGTGACATATAGAATATTTTTGGGTAGATTGTGCAAATAACCATAAGGTTAGAGGAGGACTTATTACAACTTGGTTGTAAAGAAAATGAAGACACTAGGTAGACATAGAGTACTAGATCAAGTAGTTTTTCATATAATGTATGCTCTAAATAGAATTTTTGATGAGCCTATTATAGACACTAATTGGTTTGAACAAGTAGTGTCCTTAATAAAATTTCTCTCATACCATATTTTGGAAAATAGTACAAATTGGTTAAATGCATATGTTAGAGAATTTAAAACCTGGGATGTTACCTTGACTTTCAATAAATATGTAATAGAGAGGAGAAAGGACAAAGCTAATAAAATAGAAGATGATTTTGATGACTTATTGGTGAAGAAAATATGGGCACAATAAACAATAATAGTGAAACTAGGAGAAGGTTCTAGTGCTACTCCATGAAATAGAATAAATGAAGGAGTCCCCTTGGGGCCTAAAGTGACAATTATAACTATACCTGAAAGAACTATTGCCATTGCTCTTCCACAATAAAAAGGTACTATAACAATTTCCAAGATTCTCAAGTTTCATCTATAGTTAAAATGACTCGAGTGGTAAAAAAGGAAAAATAACTAGTGCTAGTAATTTGTATTGCCTCCCTAAACAAGGAAACAAAATTCATGTTGCCTCCCTCTTTATCCAACATAGAGAAAGTATTCAAATAATGAGAAGAAATATATTTGGCCAGGGGAGGTGAATAGTGACTTTGAAGTGAGGATGCTCCAATTATAGAAGAATTAGTACAAGAAAGCCTTGCTAAGAGAGAATCATACAAGAAAGATCCTAAGATAAATTTATTTAAAACAAAGAAAATAATTCAGAGTAGTAACTTTGAAGTGAGTGAACCGTGGTGAAATGGTGATGCTTTATGGCCTAGGTCATATAACACCACTATTCTCCAATTTTCATTCAATAATTCCCTAGGAATCCAAATTGGATTGACTATCAACCTTGAAGGTGAGTCAATTATCAACAAGGAAGACCTAGGAGGGGTTCTTTTAGGTTTTGAGGGGTTCACCACCAAGCAAAATATTGGAAAAGACAATTTAGCATTCAACTCACAAAACCTAATAATGCAAGCTAAATGAAGGATGCAAATGATGAAATTATGCAACATGAAGTTAGGATATGTGTACCTGGGAAGTTTGGAAATGTGATGCAGATTTTGGAAATGTAAAGAAGTTGTCAAAATGTGCTACGAGGGACTAAGACGCCCTTACTATCTTATTAGTCCCACTGTTATTTTTTGGGTCAAATGCAGAATCTTCAAATGTTGGAACAAGATCCGAAAGAACCCCTGGAAAATACCTCTAAGAGGAATAAGATGCCCTTACTATCTTCTTAGTCCCATTTTGAATTTCTATAATTTTTGAAAATGATCCTGAGGTTTGATTTTTGCACTTCCTTCTTCACCAAGTCTTCATAGTTGAACCTGTAAATAACTTACAAAACAAAGGAAATTTGATTGATTGTTTATGGGGGATTGCCTTGGTCAAACCCCTTGTTTGGTAATTAAACCTTGATGAAAATGCATAGATCTAAAAAATGGAAATGTGTATGTGCCCTAATCTTAAGTGTATCTAAGATTATGCAAACTAAACATGGAGAAACCCTATTCAAGTATGTTAGAATAGAATTCCTAAGGTGCAAATGAAAGTGGCCTACAAAGGAGATCTCTAATCACCATAATAAGTCATAAAAATGAAATATACCTTCCTTAGGCAGAAAATAGAACAACAATGGAAGATGAAATCAATCAAGGAATGAGTACTTAGGCTTGGAAGAATGGCTAGTTGCATATCCAACCTAGAATCTCTCATGATCTTCCATAGGCATCCATCATTAGTCTTTGCCAATGCTAGATCTTGACTTGAAAATGGACTTGAAAAACCTACAAAAATGCAATAGAAGGCTGCTCCAAGACTTCAATTCCTTACTTGTTGAAACTCTCCTTCACTTAATTCTTCTCTCTTCAAAAAATTACTTAGGTGAAAATGGGTGTGAATCTTAATTTTATAGGCATTCCTATCTAATAACCCGGTTATTAGATCCCAAAGATTGACAAAATGCTAATTTGAATAAAAGATTTTTATTTCCCACTCTTAATCCCCAAAAATAAAGCCCTTGGAACTAAGACACCCTAGGTGGAGTCTTGGTCCCACTAGGTGGGACTAAGATGCCACCAAGGGCATCTTGATCCCACAAATCTTAATTTGCAATTTTAAAAGGTGGGTTACAAGGTTAACGGTTGTTTATGGATTTTGGTCAGGTTTAAAGTTGAAATATGCCTTGAGATGCACAAAAAGGAGTCTTAGGGGCCCATAATAAGTGACCTAAAGGGGATTTAATGCAAGGGATGCTAAAATAGGCCCAAATTAAGTGTGAAAATGCAGAGGTATGCATTTTTCTACACTACATTTAGCCCCCACTTTAGCACCCATATGACACTACATGCATATGCAAGCTAAAGTACTTCAAAAAGTAACTTTATACTAGAAAAACCACAATGTTAGGAACCACATCTTGCATCACAGATTCATTAGTAGCTCAAACATAATCCTCTTATCTAACTTTCATAGCAAATTAAATTCAAGGGTAGATGTATGCCCCCCTTGATTCCACTTGCTTTACGGAGGTGGAATCAAGGTAGTAATCCAACCACATCGAACTGCACAAGTTTTTCATAGGTAATTTCCAAGTACCATTCCACCTGATGATAGAAATTTGATGAGAATGGGAGCGGAACCACAATTCCAACGCAACAAACGGTATCGAAAATGGAGTTTTTTAGCTCCAAATATGTTATTTTAAATAAAAAGCACTTCTTTTCTTTCTAACAAAAAGTGACCTAAAAGTGCATGAATATAAAGTTAAAAGAGAAGATAATTCATATTCATTTTGTCTTTTTACATTTTTGTAGAGTGAGCTTGGAGTAGAGTGAGCTATCATGTCGAGCAAACACCCATCCACCCATCCACGGATCAAGCTTCTATAGGAGGCGGTCACACGGGGTGAGCTACAACCTATTGTAAGTCGATTTTGCCTGCTCTGTACTTTGATTTAGTCATTTTTTTATATTTTTATGATTTTTTTTAGATGAATTTAGAGTCTAGGAAGGTTTTTTCTTTCATTTTTCTAGATTTTTGAAAAGTCTCCCACTTTGTTGTAAAGTGTCCCAGCTAAGGAATAAAGTGTCTAGAACCCTTAATTAAGATATTCTAGAGCAACTTTAGCACACTTTTTGACCATTAACACACAATTTTAAGTTCTTAAGATATTTTAAATGACATTTTGCTTCTTTTCTATGGCAAATTGCACCCCGATTGTGCCAACACCTAGGCAGCTCTACATTTAGCCATCTACAAGAGCTTGTTCATCAGCTACTTGAGGAGGATGTGTAGATCCTCCAGGAGACATGCCTCTACTGGGCCTATCTCTTCCCAGTGATGTGGTATCACAATGCCATGTTGATGGTGCTAGAAAAGAGATGGGATGTAGACACCTGCACCTTTCATCTAGCTACAAGAGAGATGACTATCACACTAGAGGACTACACTGCATATTGTGAGTGCCCATCCAAGGAGAGATGGTTTTCCTAGCACAGTGCAAGAGCTTTGAGGAGATGCGGTCTGACATCGAGTATTTCCTAGGGAAACCAATTCGCCACAGGATCATAGGACCGTGCATTGAGCTTTCATGTCTCCTACATGCATAGTCACCACTCGTAGATGCATTATGATTTTCATAGTATAACTAGTACTAGTCCACAATGGCCATGGATCACATCTAGAGGGGGGGCTAGTGCACATGATTCAAGACATGGAGCACTACCATGTTGTCTTTGCATGGGGTCAAAGTATACTGGCACATTTGTACTATGACTTGGGTCGGTTTACCTATGGAGAGGTGAACAACATGCTGCACTACACATTACTATAGACCTAGATCCTATAACACATTACTTGTACTAGGCCCAAAGGATTTCTGATTGCCACAACGATGGGATACCCACAGGCCTTCAGTTACCCCCTTAGATAGGCATGGAAACATGGTGATGTACTATTCTAGAGGGTCAAATTCATCAAGTTGAGCAAGGAGGATATTGTATGGAGACCCTATCGGATGGAGCTATTCTAGCTAGACACTATAGGATAGATGAGGAAAATGCAGAGAGACATACTTTTGTTGGGATGACACAATCATGCAGTGAGACCCTTGTACTATGATCACGTCATGAGACAGTTCAAGTAGGTAGAAAGATGACCCATACTATGGTCTTCATAAAAATGGTCAATACAAAGCACCCGTTGACTTGGGGACCTTAAACTGTTGACAATAGATGATGTCATCCAGAGCGATGTAGAGGAGGAGGAGATAAACGTGCCCCCTATCTTCGACGCTGACTACATCAACACGACACAGGAGTATGATGAGTGGTGGGAGGTGGTTCGGCTAGGAGCTATCTTTCGTATGGACTATCCTATGGGCTTTGTAGGACCTTTACCAGATCTAGGGGAGGAGAACAAAGAGTCAGGTAGGAGAGTAGATCCAACAGATTTATTTCTAGATGGGGATGAGGAGTCAGAGGAGGACAACAATTATGAGGGAGAGGAGGATGACCAGGAGACAAAGGATGAGTAGTCAGAGGAGGACAACAATTATGAGGGAGAGGAGGATGACCAGGAGACAAAGGATGAGGAGATCTAGCCTACGAGTGAGGACAGTGATAGAGGTGAGGCTATTCCTCCTAGAATCGAGTGGAGCGATACAATTCCCACATGGGTTATGAGGTCACAGTTTGCATGTGACAGTGTCCAAGAGCATGAAGAGAGCAGCAAGGTGTTTGATATTCCTATGGATCATGCTATAGACCCAGGTGATGATACTTATTGTTATGTTTTATGTTTTGTATGTATATCATGCTCATGTATATGTATATTATGATGATGTATATTGATTATTCTTATGATTTCTATCTCATAGGGCCCATGATAGATCTTGAGGACCTCTTCTGACGTGCAGTTGTAGAGATAATTCCACCCATTCCTATAGATGAGGCTACTGCCATAGAGTACATACTCCCACCTTTCGTGGCGTAGCACATGGACTTATTCGAGCCTTATGTGAGACTCAAGGGAGCATATGATAGTGAATCTAGGAATATTGATTGAGTTGAGGGTTGAGTATCATCACTGGAGGTAGAGTTAGAGGAGGCTTGAGCAGCTCAGAGATCTGAGAGAGAGGCTATCTTATAGTAAAAGGTCGAGCAACTACAGAGAGAGAATTTCAGAATCCAAGCTGATAAAGACCACACAAATCAAGAGTGTGTGGATGCATTTATACAAGAGGGTGAGTTATGCGAGGCACTACAAACTATGTGGGAGATGTCTACCATTAGTAGATCTCGATCACACACCACCGTCTCTCAATAGGCACGGACACCCCATCTCGAGGGATCTGGTAGTCATAGGCCATAGTGAAATTGTACTATGAGATGTATTAAAACTTTTTGATATATATATATATATGAGCATGTTTTTGTTTTTATGTGTGTTAGATGACAATGTGATTTATTAAATAATCTTTGTTAGACTATTTAATAAATATCTCCATGATCTAACATGTCTTTTCTTTAAGGTTTTTTAAATTTATGATGTAGTATGTTATGCTAAATTAAATGCAAAATAAAGGATTTTAGCTAACATAACATACACCATAAGGTCTGAATAGCATGATACCTAAAGTAAGAATCCAAAACAACATTAGACCCACTACTCCAATATTCAAGACACAACCAACTAGGTGTCAAGAACGGAGCAAGTGCGAGAGACAATGACATACTATCCATTTATCTAACAACATTGCTTTAAGAACTCACACTATTCAGAAAGGCTAGGCATAATACCGACACAAATGAGTGGCATTGATAGGCTCCCGAAGAGGTGTACCATCCATTTCGGATATGAGGTATGCTCCAGACCCATATCTTTCTTGAACTACATAAGGTCCTAACCAATTAGGGCTAAACCTTCCTTTCTCTATCGGGTTGGCATTGACATTTCATTGATTCTTGTATAGCACCAAATCACCCTTGTTGAATAAACGAGGGATGAAATTATCATTATAACTTCGTTGAATTTTCTTATGGTAAGCTTGAAGATGTTTGAGGGCATTGATGTGCCTTTCATCGAGCATTTCAAGTTGGTGCAATAGTTTTTCTCTATAAGTATTGTCATAAACTAGCCCTTGAAGAGCAATTCTTAAGGAGGGAATCTCTAACTCCAGGGCCATAATTGCCTCGACACGATAAACAAGGTTATAAGGTGTGTTTCCCATTCAAGTTTTGATACTAGTACGATAATCCCATAATGCGTATGTTAATTTTGTATGCAAGTATTTATTATGTTTGTTCACTATTTTTCTTAGAATTTGTTTGAGAGTTTTGTTAGTTGATTCAGCTTGTCCATTATATTGTGGGTAGTAAGGCATTGAGAATTGTTGTTGTATATTAAATGTTTCCAAGAATTTCTTCACATCATTATTCTTAAACGGTGTCCCATTGTCTGAAACTAATGCAGAAGGAAGTCCAAAGCGAGCAATAATGTGTTCCAATATGAAACGACATATTACATCGGTAGTTGTTGAACGCAAGGGAATAGCTTCTACCCATTTCATGAAATAATCCATTGTTGTGATTATAAACGTATGTCCAATGGATGAAGGTAGGGATATTTTTCCAATAATATCCAAACCCCATACCAAGAATGGCCAAATAGGAACTTGTGCATGAAGCTCGTAGGTAGGAGCGTGAATTAAATTTTGATGCTCTTGACATTTATGACATTTCTTAATGTATTTAGAGCAATCTCATTCCATATTCTTCCCGTAATATCCTATGTAGATTAGCTTTTGAACTAATGATATTCCTCCAAAATTCCCCCCACAAGCACCTGCATGAGATTTTTCAAGTGCTATAGGGATTTCAGATTGTTTAAGACATCTAAGCAAAAGGCCATCAAAGGACCTCTTATATAAGATGCCCACCAGGATGATATATCTAGATGCAAATTTTCGAAGACGAGAGCGAGTGTTTTTATTTGTTGGCTTAGGAAAGATACCGTCTTTCAAATAATTGAATACTGTATCATACCATTCACTGGAGTTGTCAATGGTTGTTGCTAACACTTTGTCTTGTTTATCTTTGATTGATGGTTTCATAATTGTATGTACAATGAAGGTGAAATGTTTTGAAGGATCTTGAGGGGATATAAGAGAAGCTGCACTGGCCATTGCATTTGCATGTTGATTATCTTTTCGAGGGATGTTATCAATGGTGAATGAGTCAAAATTATCTAACAAATTCATTGTGAGATCCTTGTATTTAAATAATTTTTCATGCTTTGTTTGATGACTAATTGTGAATCACCAAATATCTTAATGTCTCTAGCACCCATAACTAGAGTGACACACAATCCAACGAGTAATGCTTCATACTTAGTAGTGTTTGTAGATGTTAAAATATTAAAATACTTAAACTATAACACACATTAGCATGGTTAGTCATTTAAACCAAAGCAAACATAACATCTCTATGAAATATTCCAACATGCTTCATGATGCAAACAACAAAAGATCAAGTAAACTAATTGAGAGCATACAAAAAAAGCATACTGCATACCTATCCCATAGTGGATTGGTGCTACTTTGATGTGGAAATTAGCCCTTTCCCAACCCTTGATAAGCTCCAAATGATAATGATGTCAAGATGCAAGTGATGGAGATGAAAATGCAAGATGAACTCAAAATTCCTATAATGCAAATACTCAAATTGTGGATGGATTTGGTGTAGAAGTGCCTTGTATTTATAGGTTGAAGGTTTGAAAGATGGAGAGATGGGAGGAATGTGGGACTAAACATGAGCCAATGGAAAGGTTCCACTTGTCAACATGCTAGTGGAGGAGGAATGAGCACATTTTGGAGAATGTGCAAGTAAATGCCATTAGCTGGATTTGAAATTTGAAAGATGGCTTTAAATGCATATGGTTGAGACATTTTGGAGGGAATTTTTTTTTGGAAACAAAGTAAAAAAAATTGAGTTAATGAGGGAATATTCCTTGAGAATATGCCTTGTGAGGGAAAATAGGGGTAATTGGATAATTAACTAAAATTAATTTCATGTGCAAGTGGGTGGGTTAGTCAAGGGTTTAGGTTTGAGCAAGGTTGAGTCAAAACCTAGAGGATGGTTAATGGTGATTAGAGGTTAATTAATTTAGATTAATTAACTTGGAGGATTTTAGGGGTTTTTACATTTGATTTAATCAATTTGATTTATTAAATCAGATGAGAGGACCTTTAGGACTTAATTAAATAATTTGATTTATTTAATCAAGTATGATGAATATTGGTGAATTAATCTAATAAATTGATTTATTAGATTAATAGAGGAATTTGATGTTAATTAGAGTGGGATTAGATGAATTATGTCAGCTAATTATTTTGAGTGTCTATATTTTGCCCCTCTTTGAAGCAATGTATCTGCTGCATCGGTTCAAAGAATGATGCTGCCAAGATTGAAATTAAAAAAAAGACTGATTTTTTTTTGGATGCCCCAGTAGAAAGAAGTACATTGGCACATTGCCCCCTCGAGAGATTGAGCAAAAATTTCAATTTGAGGATCAATCTCATGACAAAGAGGTTTAAGATGGATGTATGGATGGTTAGACTAATAGATCTATATCATAATGATGATGCAAATGAGATCTTTGTAAGATGATTAAAATAACAATTCTATATTATCCTAAACAAATTAAATGATGATGCAATGCATGTGAGATGGATGGCGTTACTTATTATGATGATATGTATGAATATGCAAGATGAGAGTGCGGATGTTTTATGAATGTCGGATGGATGCATTGATGACATGCTACTATGTTAGTGTGAAAGAGGATAGAAGAATGAGAGGGATAAACCCTTGAATCCAAGAAGATGTAGAATTCCAACAAGTCTATGAGTCGTTGAGACTTTATTAGATATGATGATGAATGATGATGATGTATTGCTTATCCAGGGATGGGAGGAATAAAGAGTTTAACTTTCCTTATGTTTGATAACACACATAGGTACAATGCATCAAGGTATAAAGAACCAGGATGGCATTGCGCCTAGTGTGATGGACTTTGGCTCGACAAACAGATAGGAGTACTCCTATTCACACCTGGCATATGAAACCTTATTTAACATGCAGTTCAAATATTTCAAATATCTCAGACCAAAACATAGAAAGAAAAACCTTCCTATGTGGTCAACAAGGCACTTAAAACACCTCCCCTACAAACCAAACAAAGCACGCATGACCAAGGTTATATTACAAGAACATCCAACAAGCACAACAAATAAAAAGATAATGATCATTGCCCCATTCCTTTCTCTCTAAATCTTTTTGTTTAAACATCATCGAGAGGTCATTGGAATGAGCACAATAAGATAAATGAAAAGACAAAGATCAAATAAACAAACAAGCTAATTTTCTTCATACCAATAGCCAAGACTAAACTACGGTGATGCCTGATGTTGATGTCCATTGTAGGAAGGATGCATCCTAGGACATGTTATCAGAATGATGATGAGATTGACTGGATGATAAGCTATTAATACTCCAAGTTGACTAACTTGTAGACTTACTGACCTAGACTTGAGACTTTGACAATTGAGAATACACTTTTGACTACTAAGCTTGCTTTTGATTGTTTTACCAAAGGCTGAAGGTGACGATCAATTTATTATGAGCAAATTTTTACTGCAGGTGAATGTTGAAATGGGACAAATGCACCTTTTTGGGTTTTTTGAATGTTTTGAGGCTTTTTTTCTTCTTCAGATTTTCCAATTTTTTTTGGGTTTTCACAAATTTTGACCAAGAGACTAACTTAAAAACCTATCCTAGGGGTCTCAGGAGCTAATCAACAGATTAGCCTTTCCTATGTTATACACGCAGAGACCACGTAGTTCAACTGACATAGACTCGATTATTGATTATTGATGAGATATGAACAAATGGATTGCCAACTTATTATGACAGACTCCTAAAGGACTGACCTAAGTGTCTTGGGGGATGATCAAAGATCAACCTTGCCTACGTTCAAGCTCAAAGATGACATAGTTCGACAAGATGACTCCACTTTTTGATTTTTTTGGATTTTTGACATGTTTTGAATTTTGATATGATTTGGATGTTTTTGGATTTTTTGATTTGATTTTATGAATGTTTTTGGATTTTTGAGATTTTTTGATGTTTTTGGATTTTTTGAGATTTTAAGGACTTCAAGGATGTACACGAATTTGATCTGATGCAGGTAAAAGAACATGCCCCCAGTGTGATGTGATAGACTACTTTGATAAAGGCAGGACAAACTGACCTTAGGAATGTGCCAAGTAGTACTAGGGAGAAACATGATATGAAAAAAGGATCAAGCTATGATGCAGACGTAGATGGATGGATGGAAGGATGATATGGGATGTGATGGATGAATGATGGAGAACAAGCCGTGAAAATCCTAGTTGATGGAGAGTGCTTTATTTACACAAGGTGCCTATTTTCTAGGTTTTTACCAAGGTACTTGCCCAAAGTGCCACCGAAGTGGTTTTCACTAGAGGACGATTTTTTTCTTTACTATTTTTCAATCCTTTTTCTGATTTTTATATTTTTATATCTTTTTGTATTTTTGGTTTTACCCTTAAAATATTAGGCATAAGACTTTTTAAGATGGGAGTTGTTCATGGGCTCCTGCAGAGGTTCCCCTTCGGGTGTTGATAGCTGATATGCCCTTGACTTGTAGCTTGCTATGATGATGAATGGTCCCAACCAGTTGCGTTCAAAATTACCCTTGCTATCTAGATTTGGTATGTTCTTCTGATTTTCCTTCAGTATCATCTCATCAAATTGGAAGGTTTGACTCCTGATTTTATTGTTGTAGCTTCACCTGAGATGGTTCTAATATACTTGCAAATGGTTTAAAGCATCCATATGCCACTCATCCAATAGTTCCAACTCATTCAATCGTGAGACCCGATATTCTTCATCTGTTATGAGATTCTGTAGTGATATCCTCAAGGACGGGAACTCGATCTTAATGGGGAGTATGGATTTTGATCCGTAGACTAGGGAGAAGGGGGTGGCACCTGTTGGTGTGAGGATGCTTGTGAGGTAGGCCCATAAGGTGAGATTTAGCTGAAAATGCCAGTCATGACCAACATCATTGACTATTTTCTTGAGGATTTTAAGGATGGTCTTATTGGTAGGTTCCGCTTGGCCATTGCCTTGGGGATAATATGGAGTGGAGAAGTGATGTTGGATTTTGAACTTTTGGCATAGGTCGTGAACATCCTAATTTTTGAAAGGTGTCCCGTTATCTGAGATAATGGCTTGAGGGACACCATAGCAGAAAATTAGCTAATTTAGAATGAACTTGGATATCTTCTTCCATGTAATGTAGGTCATGGCAATGGCTTCCACCCACTTTGTGAAGTACTCTGTAGCAGTGATGATAAACTTGTGCCCACTGGATGAGGTGGGGGTTATTTTACCAATGAGATCGAGCCTCCACTGTGAAAAGGGCCAAGGTGTGATTATGGGGTTGAGCTCCTAAGCTGGTGCATGGATGAGGTCTCCATGCTACTGACATTGTAAACACCTTTTGACATAGTCATGTGCTTCTCTTTCCATTGTAAGCCAATAGTACCCCATCCTCAATAGTTTCTTGGCCAAGGTGATACCGCTCGAATGTGAACCACAAATGTTGTTATGTACCTTAGTTAAAGTAGTAAAGGCTTCCTCAGTGTTTAGGCAACGTAACAGGGTCCCTTCAATGCTTCTATGATACAAGGTTTCTCCTCGGATGACAAAACGGGATGACTTTTTAACAAAGGCTCTTTTGAGATTCGAGGTTATGTCGGCGGGGAGGACTCCTATTCTCAAGTAAGTGTATATATCATGGTACTAGGGATCATTGGGACCAAAACTTTTGCACAAAAATTTGGACTCTCGTACCTCAAATGCTAGTACAAGAAGCTTCTCTATGTGGAATTCTTTCTTTGGGACATTGTGCGGGATCTCTAGGAGTGATCCGATCGTAGCCATTGCATTTGCTGCTTTGTTATTTTCTTTGGGTAGTTGTTCAAATGTGATATCTATTGGGGATACAGATTCGATCTGTTATCAAGATATGTATCTAAGACAGCAGTGCCTTAGTGATTTCAATTCAAAAACACAACAAAGACACAACCAACTATACCATAAAGCAGAAACAGGCACAGTTGATCCCCCATTGATCCTACAGAGGAAAGTGAATGCTAAACAAAAATAGATTTAACACAAACAGATAGGCATGAAAGACCAAACAATGAACACACAAATATACGTGGGGAAAACCTTTTCAGGTAAAAAACCCCACCTCCAAAACATTCAACTCACATGTATTATTCAGTAACTAAGATGGTTACAATATAGGATCAGAGCTATGCCATCCAGGATGTTACATCTTGTTCATCACGGAGAAAAATACAGGCAACACAAAAAACCAGAATCTCACCCAGTTACAATGTCCTCATGACATACTATGTAGATTCCCTTCAACTCCTCTCAGACAACTGTCACAGCCAGCCTCATGGCCAGCCCAGCCACTTGGCCTCACAGGTTCACATCTCAACCGATTTGAGAGACCAAGTGTTCACAGTTTAAAACCACTCGAACACAATCATAGTCACTCTCTCTTTGTCAACGACTCATCATCTGACTACCACCATCAACTCAGATAATCACAATCCCACACTTATCTGCAAGAGCACGACCTTGCCCAAATAGCGTGCATCGCTCCTTTTTGGCTGCATCGAGCCCCACAATCATTAACACTGGTTACAGACATGTCCATTAACCTTCCATCAATGATATAGCTCTATCATAGTCAGGAAACAACCATACGGCCAATCAGATCATGAAGATCTTCCACGTGTTGCCATTTCATTCGTCGTTCGCATCTGACAATCGGTCCAGCTTGGTCAACCAAGCTCCAAGCTCACCTGAGCCCTTACCGCATTACCACAGCCCCAGTCGAACCACCTCGTAGTATGACGGTAAGCCATCTGAGCTCACACCCAGGCTCCACTGCGCTACTGCACCGAGCTCAAAAACATGTCGCAGTATGGCGGTGAGCTCGACCGAGCTCACCTCGCCATTTACTGCACTACCGCAACCCTTATCAATTCACCTCGCGGTATGGCGATAAGCCATCTGAGCTCCTTCAAGCACTGGCCAACCACAACATCGAGCTATAACAATGTCTTTAACATCAGCCAATTAGACACTGCCAACCTGCCATATGTTGCTCTGCCGTTCATTGTCACCCTCTGAATTTGAGTCCAACTCGGTCAACCCAATCATCGAGCTCAATGAGCTCCTACTGCGCTACCGCAGCCCTATCGGCAAAGCCTCGTGGTATGGTGGTAAATAGTCAATGTTGACCATTGGTGGTCTTACCGTGTCCACCGCAACCAGCCAAGGCACTGGTCGCAGTAACCGCCAACTAGGTCGTTGGCGGTCTTACCGTGGCCATCACGGTCAGCCAAAACGCTGGCCGCAGTACATCGGTAACCACCAGCCAGGCCGCTGGTGGTCTTACCGTAGCCATTGTGGTCAACCAAAATGTTGGCCACGGTACAGCGATAACCACCAGCCAGGCCACTGGCGGTCTTACCACAGCCATCGCGGTTAGCCAAAACGCTAGTCGCGATACAACGGTAACTGCCCGACCTGACCGTAGGTGGTCTCATCGCGCTACTGTGGTGAGGGGACCCACCGCCTGCGGTACCACAGTAACCACCAAAGCCACTGCTGGTGGTCTTACCGTTGCCACCGCGGTTAGCCAAAGAGCTGGCTGTGGTACAGTGGTAACCGCCGGACCCGACCACAGGCGGTCTCACTGCGCTACCACGGTGAGAGGAACCACCACCTGCGGTATGGCGGTAACTGCCAGAATAGAAGGCAAAGCCGCCGCCGTAAAGGTCAGAACAAAGAGGAAAATGGCCAAGACACCAAGGGGGAAATCAGAATGTTGAGGCAACAAATTCCCAACAATTTCCCACTTGCTGAAGACATCCAGGCTTCCTCCAAACATCCAAACAGGGACCAAAAACATCCTTCCACGCTCCAACCAAAACCTCTGCAACGACATCAAAAAATTTCCATCTCAGGCACCAGCTCCAACCATCCAACACAGGAAAGGAACAAGCCAAGGCGTATATGCACTAGTCTTAGGAACGAAAACAATTGATCCCTCAGGTGACAAAGGCAAAACAACAGCAAACCAACAAGGCAAACATTCTCTAGAACAAGAAAGCAACCAGCTAGAATAGAAACCAGAAACAGAATGCCCTCTATCCAACTGATCCAACCACGTGATTGAAAACCAGCACCCACAACTCATGCTGAACATCCAACCACTCACACCTAAAAGGTATGAAAAAACAACAGTAGACTCATGCCATCATAAAACCACCCATCTCAGTAGTAAACAAACACCCTGTGTCAACCAGTCAAAGACCAAACACAGCCAAGTACTCCCACTGCAAGGGTACTATCCAGATGAATGCAACCAATGCACCATTATACATGATCCAGGCATACCAAGTCCACCAAACCTTGCATAAAGAAATGTAACCATGTAGTTACAAGGGAAACCCACTCTGATCTACAACACCTACAACCACCTGTTGCAAGAAAAATTTCTCTCAACTATCTTCCACAGTTCTTCCAAAATCCTCCAAAATTGATTGAAGAAAGAAACACCATGGCTTCACAAACATCTAAAGTCAAAGGAACAATCAGGAAGAATAAGACCAGATTAGAGAGAAACAAAAAATCAAACCATATGCCCTTCTACAAACACTTCTATATGCCAGTTGTGACAAGTATGATCTTCTATACATCCCAAAGGAAAGGCCTTAACAACATCCAACAACACCATGGATGTAAGTAGCAAGAAGATCACACTAACCCATAAAACCATCTCCTTCCAGTTCTCAAAAGCACAAGGAGATTAACCATGCTATCCAACTTTCATTATGATTCCTCCAAAATCTAAAACAACTCAAGATTCATATCCATGAAAGATAAAGCATAAAACACATCTGAAAGATATAATGGGAAAATACCTTTCAAAGTGACACCACTGCCGAGAAGACCAAGGAGAAAAGAAAACATGCTCATCCAAGGCATACAAGCCAAAGAGACTTACCCAAGAGCAATCTCCTTCAAGGTCTCTATTGAATTCACATTCAACCAAGGTGCAGGCTACTCGGACTTTCAGCTGTAACAGCAACATTCCCATAGGAATTACAGCCTCACCTTATTCTCCATGCATCCATGAGTATCAACAACCTGTCATCTCATGTTGACTTCAATCTGCAATACTGTAGTAGCCATGAAGTCCACCAGCATATGACCAATGCACTCAAAACATAGAGAAACCCCAGACCAAATGTCAAAGCTCCAAACCTAGAACAAAAACTTATCATGACACCATGATCTACACATCCCCATAGGAGATACCATGCTCCAAGTGAAATGTCCATGGTCTTCAATAGCCAATGCAACATGCCAAAACTCTAAACAAGCAAGAGTAAACCATGACATAAAGCAAACAACTCTAAACCAAAAATCACCTGTCAAGCACCACCAGCATCTCAGCCAAAGACTACTAAGGTCCTTCATGGCTCCAAGATGTTGCACATCTTCAAATGGTGAACATGCAGATGCAAAGGAACACAACAACTGCAACACCAAAGGAGAACACCAGTCATTACTAAAGCTCCCACTAAACAGTGACACTGAGCTTTCCAAGCACCATGACTGACCACCCCATCACTGTCAAAAACTTACACTAGGCTAGTGTAACCAGCTCTTCATGACACTGTGATGCACATGCTTTAGATTCCCATAACTGACTATTCATGCACTCCATCACCATTCCACCTTCCATCTCAAAATAGCCACCCTAATGTACAAGCGACCACAGACAAGGTTAGCTAATAGATCTGCACTACACAGTTACAACCTCGTGGATATAGATAGTCCACATCCGAGTTGTCTCACAGCAAACATGTAGGTAAGGACAACCCACAATATTGCACAACTCGTGGATGTAACCAAAGTAAACCCTGCAAGTCTATCATCACACTGAAAACTGCAAAACTAAGATAAACAAAGAGAACAACCATGTAGACAACCATGACTCAAACACCAGATCAAAGACCAGATCTGATTTTCCAATCATGTCCACAACTTAAGCACCATAGTCTAGGTAACCATCAAAGCATACCACAATAATCTTGAAAGAGAAACTCATACCAACATTCCCATGCAGAGAAGACATCTCATCCCCTCAAGACATATTGAACTGCAAGCTATCTTATCTAGTTACACCCCACACTAGGATCTGAAAAATAGCAGACAACAGCTCCACACAAAACACAAGTTTTCATTGACCATGTAAAACCTGCAAAACCACAGTGTTTCCAAAACACCCACGCATCTCCATCTTCACTACTCATCTAGATGACTCAAGAGTCTACACACAACCATCACAGTTAACCAGAACAATGAAAAGAAACATGAATATGCGACATAGACTTTTTAGGAAAATCTACACAAAACCTTCAGAGCCAAACAACATGAATCTGAAACCATGCAAGTTCAAGACACGGGCACACAGGAACAACAAGTCCATTTTATACTAGTTCTAACACCACTTTCATGCACAAGCAAGAGAGAACTAGGCTATCCAGAAGTTGCAGACCACCAAGGTCACTTCATAGCCTCCATACATTTAGAGCACCAGAGAAACCTGCCTTCAGTGTTAAGTCAAAAACACCCAACACAAGCACAACTCTCCATAGCTGATCAGATACACAAGCAAGTCCATACCACCAAGGAGCCTCTCACACAGACACCCAGTATGAACACTATGCTTCACTGCAACACAATCACAAGTACATCTCACACCCTTTGCATTAGGAACTTTGCTGCAAGCTAGGAGCTTCAGACCATGTTGCCACAATATGACCAACTCCAGCCATCTCCAATGTCTTTCAAATTATATGTTGAATCAATGAAGCAAAAACTTCCACTCACCGAAGGATCAATCACCAACCGATTTCTCCAGATTTCCTCAAGCTTGCTAGGCTAAGAAATCTTCATAGGAGAAAACCAAGAACTTCGGCAAAATATGCTCTGATACCACTTGTTGGTATCATGAGCAACAAGCTACCAGCTCTGATACCACTTATTGGGGATACGGATTCAATCTGTCATCAAGATATGCATCTAAGATAGCAGTGTGTTAGTGATTTCAATTCAAAAACACAACAAAGACACAACCAACTATACCATAAAGCGAAAACAAGCACAGTTGATCCCCCATTGATCCTACTGAGGAAAGTGAATGCTAAACAAAAATAGATTTAACACAAACAGATAGCCATGAAAGACCAAATAATGAACACACAGATATACGTGGGGAAAACCTTTTCAGGTAAAAAACCCCACCTCCAAAACATTTAGCTCACATGTATTATTCAGTAACTAAGACGGTTACAATACAGGATCAGAGCTATGCCATCCAGGATGTTACATCTTGTTCATCATGGAGAAAGATACAGGCAACACAAAAAACCAGAATCTCACCCAGTTACAATGTCTTCATGACATATTGTGTAGATTCCCTTCAGCTCCTCTCAGACAACTGTCACAGCCAGCCTCATGGCCAGCCCAACCACTTGGCCTCACAGGTTCACATCTTAACCGATTTGAGAGACCAAGTGTTCACAGTTTAAAACTACTCGAACACAATCACAGTCACTCTCTCTCTGTCAACAGCTCATCATCTGACTACCACTGTCAACTCAGATAATCACAATCCCACACTTATTTGCAAGAGCACGACCCTGCCCAGATAACATGCATCACTCCTTTTTGGCTGCATCGAGCCCAACAATCATTAACACTGGTTGTAGACATGTCCATCAACCTTCCATCAATGATACAACTCTATCGCAGTCAAGAAACAACCATACGGCCAATCAGAGCATGAAGATCTTCCACATGTTGCCATTCCATTCGTCATTCGCATCTGACAATCGATCTAGCTCGGTCAAGCTCGATTCAGCTCGGTCAACCTAGCTCCAAGCTCACCCGAGCCCTTACCGCATTACTGCAACCCCAGTCGAACCACCTCGCGGTATGGCGGTAAGCCATCCAAGCTCGCACCCAGGCTCCACTACGCTACCACACCAAGCTCAAAAACATGTCGTGGTATGGTGGTGAGCTCAACCGAGCTCACCTCGCCATTTACCACACTACCGCAACCCTTACTGATTCACCTCGCGGTGTGGCGATAAGCCATCTGAGCTCCTTCGAGCACTGGCCCACCACAACACCGAGCTCTGACAATGCCTTTAACATCATCCAATTAGATGCTGCCAACCTGCCACATGTTGCCTTGCCATTCATTGTCACCCTCTGAATCTAAGTCCAACTCGGTCAACCCAATCGCCGAGCTCAACGAGCTCCTACCGCACTACCACAGCCCTGTCGGCAAAGCCTCACGGTATGGTGGTAAATGGTCAACATTGACCGTTGGCGATCCTACCGCAGCCACTGTGGTTAGCCAAGCCACTGGCCGCGGTATAGTGGTAACTGCCAGCCAGGCCACTAGCGGTCTTACCAGGGCCACCACGATCAGCCAAAACGCTGGCCACGATACAATGGTAACTGCCAGCCAGGCCGCTGGCGGTCTTACTGTGACCACCGTGGTCAGCCAAAACACTGGCCACAGTACAACGGTAACTGCTAGCCAGGCCGTTGGCGGTCTTACCGCAGCCACCGCAGTCAGCCAAAACACTGGCTGCGGTACAGCGGTAATCGGCCGACCTGACCGTAGGCGGTCTCACCGCGCTACTGCGGTGAGGGGACCCACCACCTGTGGTACCGCGGTAACCACCAAAGCCACCACTAGCAGTCTTACCACGGCCATTGTGGTTAGCCAAAGCGCTGGCCACGTTATAGCGGTAACTGCTGGGCCCGACCGTAAGTGGTCTCACTACGCTACTGCAGTGAGAGGAACCACTGCCTGCGGTATGGCAGTAACCGCCAGAACAGAAGGCAAAGCCATCGCGATAAAGGCTAGAACAAGGAGGAAAACAACCAAGACACCAAGGGGGGAACTAGAATGTTGAGGCAATAAATTCCCAACAATATCAATAAAGAACTCCTTGAGGCTTTCCGCCAACTTATTTTATGGAGTCAACTTGTCATCCTTTGTTTGATATTTATTTTTTACTTGGTTGATTATGAGCTGCGAGTCTCTGTAGACCTTCAGTACCATGATCTGCCACTGTACTGCAATTCTTAGCTCTATGACAAGAGCCTCATATTCCACGATGTTGTTTATGCATGGCAATGACAACTTGTATGATTTAGGTATGCATTCCCCTTGCAGAGTGATAAAGAATATTCCTGCTCCTGACCCGTGTTGTGTGTAGGATCCATCAAAGTACATTTTCCAGTGATCTGCTACATTAAGGTTGAAGATTGATTCATCGGGGAACTCTGAAACAAGTGGATTATTTGCATATATAGGAGCTTCTTCCAGTTGATCTGCAATTGATTATCCTTTGCTAGCCTTGCATTCTACGTACTCAATGTCATGCTCCATCAGGATCATAACCCACTTTGCCATTCGTCCTGTAAGAGTTGCTTTGGAAAGCAGATACTTGAGCGGATCTATTTTTGTAATGACCTTGATCTGATGTGCTAGCATGTAATGTTTGAATTTCTATGCTATAAACATGACTGCCATGAAATCTTTCTCAATGGATGTGTAGTTCAACTCGTGTCCCACCATGGTCCTATTGATATAGTAAATAGCTCTCTCCTTCCCATTTTCATCATGTTGTGCTAGGAGAGCGCTAAGGGTTGTTGTTGTTGCTGATATGTATAAGATCAAGGGTTTTCCTTGAATTTGTAGAATAAAGATTGGTGGTGTGAGTAAATACTCCTCGATCTTGTTGAACTCCTGGTCGCATTTCTCGTCCCATTTGTATGCTACCCCCTTGTGGACTAGATGAGATTATGGTAATGTCTTTTCTACTAGTTGTGCTATGAACTGGTGGATGGAATGAAGTCTTCCTTGTAGGCCTCTTAGCTACTTCAATGTCTTGGGTGCCTCCATCTTGAGGATTGATTTGACCTTGGCAAGGTCTACTTTGATTCCTCTCATGGATACAATGTATCCTAGGAGTTTTCCTGATTGTACCCCAAAGACACACTACTTTGGATTAAGTCGAATGGTTTGTACTTTTCTACTCTATCAAAGATGGAGCTTAGGGATGATATATGATCCTATTGCTTCTTTGATTTAGCTAGTATGCCATCCATGTAATATTCCACAGTTTTATGGATCATGTCATGAAAGATGAGTGTCATGGCTCTCTGATAGTTTTCTCCTACATTCTTCAACCCAAATGGAATCATGTTCCAACAATATGTTCCCCATGGGCAAGTGAATGTTGTCTTGTGTTGGTCTTCTTTAGCTATCATGATCTGATTATATCCCTAGAATCTATCCATTAGTGATAGAATCTCATGTTCGGCCATCATATCCACAATCATGTCAATGTTGGGAAGTGGAAATTCATCCTTGGGACACTCTTTATTCAAATATGTGAAATTCGTGCAAATGCGGATGCCCCCAGTGGGCTTTGAAACATGTACAAGGTTCAAGACCCACTCTGGATAATCAATTGGTCATATGAATCCTACATCTAGGAGCTTTTGTAATTCCATCTTGACTAATAATGCTATTTGGGGATGCATTTTTCTCAGCTTTTGCCTTATTGGCTTTGCTTCAGGATATACAACTAGGTGATGAACCAAAACCTCTGGATCAAGCCCAGAAATGTCGGTATAGGTCCATGCAAAGTTCACCTTTCTTTCCCTTAGGAACACAACTAGGAGTTCCTATTCTTCTGCGAGAAGTGACTCAACATAGAATGTTATGTATGGTGTTGCTTTTGTTCCTAGATTAACTGGATTGCACTATTCTACCAAAACCGTTGACTTCTCTTGATGAATGGCACTGAGAGGAAGATTGAATCCTTCATCCTCTGACACCTCATAAAGGTTTTCACCATTGGATACGTCCTTTATTTTTACTGTTTTCAAGTCAGAGAGTGCCACAATGTGGTTTTCACTCAAAGACTTAGAGATTATTCTCAAGTTTTCACTTTTGTGACTAAAGGATTCAATTGTTTCACCGTAATAGGCTTGTGTATCTAGTGTGATGTTGAACCCAACTTTATGATCTCCATATGGCATCGTATCCCGTAATCCCATGAATTCTGAGAGTGCCTCATCCTTTTTGAATGTGTCTAGGATTGGTCATCCTCATTGGTTGTAATCAATGAGTTGGGGATATACTAGGTTTATCTCATGGGTTTGATGGTCTAACTCAAAAGACAAGGTGTTGATCATGAGTAGGGAGGAATCTTCAAAAAGCATATGTAAGTCAGTTATGGTATCCTCATCATTACTACTACTACACACATTAGTTATGTCAAAGGTAAAGTTATCTAAAGGTAGACCTGTAGATACGGGTAACTAAAGGGTGGCTGCCAATAACTGAGGGGGAGTATTGACCTTTTTAACCAAGGCACCTCTACCAAGTATGGTCACCCTCAGAGGGGTACATCTGAGGCCAAGATTTCTCATACACATCTCCAGAATGAGGGGTACTAGAATACCATTTTCATTTTGTCCAAGCTTCTTGTTTTTGTCATAACCCATACCAAGCATCATTTGTAATCCTTTTCTTCTTTCATCCATAGGAAGATTAGGCACATGCCTTTCATCTTGGTATAGTGAGCTTGATATGTCTCTTTCATCTACTATTTCTCAACTTAGATCCCCCAACATCTGAATCTAGAAGGGTCTGCCCTTAAAGTTTGGGATGGTGTTTCAGTCAGTTGGGGTCATCCACGTGACCTACAAGATTGAGGTAGCTCTCTTATGAAAAAAAAACTTTTCTTCATTTTATAATCCCCACACCCATTGTCCTGGATAATGAGCTTGATTTAAGATATATCAGGAATGATGGGTGTCTTTGTCTCAAAAGTGGAGGCCAAAGTAGTTGGGTCTACATACAAATTTGAAGGTTCTTCATCATTCTTTGGGACTTGGGGGATTTTACAGTATTTTTCTTCCAAATTTTTGCAGTAGGCAAAGGGCTCAGGATCACCATAGATCGTGACCTCTTGATTTTGATATGAGAACTTGATGCACTAATGGAAGGTTGATACAACTGCTTGCATCCCATGGATCCATGGATGCCCTAGGAGGATGTTATAGGGAAAATCAAGGTCAAGGACCTGGTAGGTGGTTTCCATAGTGGTTGGCCCTACTTGAATATGGAGTTGGATAGTGCCCTGAGACACTCTTTCTTGGTCATCATATGCTCTGATTGTGATGCCCCAACCTTTTTCAATGGAATCCTCAGAAAATCCTAGATTCTTTATGAGCTTGAGAGAACAGATGTTTATACATGCACCCCCATCCACCAAGACCCTCTTAAATTTGTTTTTAAGAACTAGGACTTCAAGGTGGAGTGTGTGATTGTGAGATGGTTGGGTGGGGAAGTCCTGATTAGAAAATATGAGGAGATTTGGGGTGGTAATGTTTCCGACCATAGCTTGGAATTGTTTTGTATCAAGATTGGCAGAGACGGTAGATGAAGCCAATGCTTCCTCAAGGATTTCTCTATGGGCGGATGAGATCTTCAGTGACTCCATGATGTAGATCTGAGCGGGAGTTATTTTCAACTGGTCCAAGACATTGTAACCATTAGGAGAGGATTTTGGATTTGAGGTGGATGCCCTAGGTGGCTGTGATAAACCAACAATGGTGATTTTTTCGCTGCGTGTGGTGACTCCACAATCAGCTTTGGTTCCCTTGATGCTAACAACAATGACAAATTTGTCTAGGGATGAGACAACTTGTTCATACACATGGTTCACATTGCCATAATTTTTCTTCCCTTTATTATTTCCTTTGTTATGATCTAGCATCGGATTCGTGTAGATCTTAAGGTCTTGATTTCCGGTTGGTTGTTCCACGTTTATGATCTTGTCATCGATGAGGTCTTGGATTATATTTTCAGCTTCATGCAATTGGCCATTGTTTGCCCCTTGATTTTATGATAATCACAAAGGTAATTTTCATTATACCATGGTGGTTTCACTTGGGCCTCTTGATAATTCTCAAAAGTGGGGATTTTAATGAGATTCTCGTCCACCAATTTCTTCATGACAGATTTGACTGATTCCCCAAGGGCTGTGAAATTTATCTTGGGGGGATATTTGTTTCGCGGAGGTGGTCCCCCTTGATTATTGGGTGGTTATTGTGATACCACATTGGATTGCGTGTTGTTGATATGCTTGGGTGTTCTACTTCGGAGCACTGATTATGACTTTGGCATCAACCACCCCATCATTAGTAACATTCCTATTTTTTGCCCACGTGCGAGGTTTTTCGTTATAGCTGGTGGAAGGGCAGTTGTCTTGATGTTCCAGATATGTGGGTGTTCCCCCTTGTGCAATAAGGGCTCATTCGATGTTAAGCACCTTGGGGATCAATTGGTCATACGTGGTGATGCATTGCATCTTTAGATGGAATGCCAAAGTTTTCTCAAGATTGGAAATGATGGTGCAAATTTGTTGCTCCTCTGACATAGCCCACTTGCTCTTGTTGTCCTTGGATCACCATCATTGTAGGAAGGAAGCAAATGATTCCCCCTTACCTTGTTTGAGTGTAGATAGTTCCTCTAGACTAACATCCATGCTAATGTTGAATACGTAATTCTTTATGAATGCGTCTACAATCTCTTGGAAATTTTTGATGCCAATAGGAAGGCGAGAAAACCATTCCATGCTAGGGCCAACCAAACTTTGAGGAAACAGCTGCATCAAATATGTATCCTCATATGTGACCTTCATGCAATGTACTTGGAATTCCCTAATGTGATCCTTAGGGTTTCCGATCCCATGATATTTGTCAAATTTAGGGATTTCAAATCCCTTTGGGAATGGTACCATTGCCAAACTCCTATTGAAGGGATAGGGGCACAAATTGCTTGGTGTCTTTGTTGTTTTCCTTGATTAGAGATTGAGCACTTGCTGTGAGAGCAACTTGATTTGTGTTGTCACATCATCTTGTAGATTAGGGGGTGGAGTGAATGTGTTATGAAGCGATCGAGGCGTTTGAGTGATAGATGGAGTGTTGGTGGGATTTTTTTGCAAGATTTGTTGTGCAATTAAGGCTTGTTGATACGCCTGCATTTGTTGTTGTGCCAACAATGCTTGTTGTTGGTCTTGTTGTTGTTGTGCCAACAAAGCTTGTTGTTAGTCTTGCTGTTATTGTTCCAACAAAGCTTGTTGTTGGTCTTGCCTCTGTTGTGCCAACAAAGCTTGTTGTTGGTCTTGCCTCTGTTGTGCCAACAAAGCTTGTTGTTGGGCTAGTAATTGGGTTGATTCTTGTTGTGCTTGATACTGTTGTAGGGCTTGTTGATATGCTTGTTGCTGAGTGGCTTGTAGTTGCGCTTGGTATTGAGCTTGAGCTTGCGCTTGTTGAGCTTGATACTAGGCTTGAGCTTGATCCTGTGCTTGTTGGGCTGCCTGTGCGACTTGAGTAGCTTGTGCAGCTTGTGGGGTTTGAGTTGCTTGTGCAACTTTTTTTTGTTGTAGTAAAGCTTGATCTTGGGCAACCTGTTGCACCTGTTGTGCTTGTTGTGTCGCTAATTGTGCTTGCACTTGCTAGGCAACTAGTTGTACATCTTGTTGATTTTGAATTTTCTGAAGTGCCTTTTGGTAGGTGGCTTGTTGAGTTGCTTGCAATGTGAGGCTAAATGAGTTTATCATGTTGGGTTTTGGTGGTGGTGGTGGTAGATTAGGAACAGTGTTCATTGTTGTGATGAGAGGTATCGTTGTATTGATGATTGGGGTTTGTGTGGTGGATGGTGCGATTGATATGCTTGGTCCTTAGGAGACCATGTTTTGAGATACTTGGGGGATGGTAGATGATGTGTTGATTGTTGGGGTTGCTTGAATGGTTTCCACTTGTTGTTGTGATATCGATGGCAAGTTGGGAGGATTCAGTATGATGTTATGATTTATGATTGGAGGGTTGCTCATATTTTGTTGATTGATGGTCGGTAAAGGTGGAAGGCCCAACCCAAGGGGTGGTGAAAATGTTAATGGAAATGATGGAAATGGTGGTGTACTCCCTTGGAAAAGTGATGAGGAGGAGGGATCGAAGATTCCCCCTGTTCCAAATAATCCACCTTCTCCCTGTGAGGTTATGGGGAGAGAGGTTTGTGTGTTGAGAGGATATGTCAGTGTTGCATGAAAAGAGGATGGATTGGGGTGATAATGAAATGTGACAAGAAAATATTGGTGCAAGGGATTCACTAGGATGGATTGACCCAATATGGTATTTGCATCCAAATCTTGGTTGTTCACAAGGGGATTTGTTTGAATTGCATGAAGCAATGAGCTTCCCTTGTTAACAATTGGTTGAGTTGTATAAATGGATGATGTGATTTGCGAGATGCTTTGAAATGGAGGTGTGGATGAGATTGGGGGCATGATCCCAAGAGGCTTCTCCACAATAGTGCTTATATCAAAATCGGAAGGGATTTTGGCCCCTTCTTTTGCCAACTCAAGCATGTATTGGGAGGGATTGAGCCTCATCATGGTATTGAAAATTCTACGATTATCAGGATTTTGAATCATTTCAAGGATTTCATCTTGTGTCATCCCTGAGATATTGTTGGTGATGTCCTTTACTTGACCCTCCTCTTGAGGATTTTGTGATAGTGGAGGAAGATTGGTTAGGGGATTTCTTGATCCAACATGATTCATTTTGGGAGCAGTTTGGCTTAGGTCACTCAAAGTTGATGTTTCTTTGTTGATTTCCATGTTCTTCTTGTGTTGTGATCTAGTTTGCACCATAAAATAGGGATCAATTTTCAAGAATGTACGAGATGAACCTCTAATTCTTTAGATTGGTCTAACTTTATGCATAAAAAGAGAAAAAAATAGGATGATTAAGGATCAAAGTGTGATAATGAGATAAACGGAAGGTGGATGATGCGAATGATTGAACTCTTGAGAAATCTTGAAGGAGATACTAGAATTTGGGACCTTTTAGATTTTGATTTTATTTGGTATGATTTGATTTTGAATTTGGCTTGATTGGATTTTGGTTTGGATAGTGAACTCATAAACTCTCAGAGGTTGGATTTTGTCCTAGAGTTGAATTGTACACAAGATGATAATTTGACTAATTTTGTAAAGAAGGATTCATTAAGACACCCATAGTCAAACAAGATGATTTTGGTTTGATTTTCTTTTTGATTTTGGATAATGAACTTATAAACCCTAAGATTTTGGATGTTATCAAAGGGTAGACTTGTTCAAAAGAATTGATAATTTGAATAAATATGTGGAGAAGGATTCATCTACACACATCTAATCAAACAAGATGATTTGGATTTATGAAAAGCCTAGCATGAATTATTTTTTCAAGGTTTCCAAGAGTTGTTAGTGAGATGATTTTTTGGTTGATGTTTGAGGGGTAGATGAGAATGATGACTTTGATCCTAGATTAGACCTAGATATAACTCCTTTCTATAAGACCTTGGTATTGAAGAAAACGCTTGGTACTTCCTATGTGAGAAAATCAAACTTTTGAAAGAGACTTGGATTTTGTTGAAAATAAAATTCATACAAATTAGGATTGTTTCCTGATGCACTTTTGTAAAAGTTGAAGGTCAACCTTTCTCTGAATTCATAAAGCATAGACAAATGTTTCTTGTGATCTTTTTGACTAAGACCTTTGCACTTTACTTTTCGGATTTTGATCTTTCAGGAAATCATTTGGAAGAGCACATGTGTGGGGTTCAATTGTTTCTTATCTTTGCTTAATGACTTCATTTTACCACAAACAATTCTTGATTAGGTTTTTCAAACTAGATGTCCAATGTCCTAACTTCTTCTCATCCCACAAAGTCCATTATGTGGAAATCAAGGAAATCGAGGCAATAGTTTCCTAATGTTGAACTTAGTAAAAGAAAATTGTGATTAAATCCAAATACTTAAAAGCCTCTAAGGATGAAATCCCTAGGGAAAGCATGAGCACTTGAATTCGTCAAAGGTATTTGCTTCCCCTAAAGGGTTTGAAATTTTGATAATTTTGTGAATGTTTGTTTTCAAGTGTTTTCAATCCAAGAAAAGTGTTTTGATTTCAACATGATGCATACTCTAGGATAAAAGAGACAATATTTATTGAGTTCCCACTTGGATAAATCCAGCTACGCTTACTCTTAGCGGATGATTAGATGCTTGACCACATAGGCTCCCCCTTACAGTGCACTCGCTTCTTGGGTCAGCCAAGCATTAGTACCCATGAAAATCCCATGACATACTTCTCATCTCTACTAAGAGCCATAAAAATATGGGACGACTTCAAAATGACCATTCTTGCATCAACAAATAGATAAAAAAAATTGGCCTTTCTAAACAAGGGGTTTTAATGCGGGTATTCCATTCATGGGGGACCATCCATGCAGCAAGAGACCATTGCTTCCCTTCTTTTCAGAGTGATCCTCGTGATACTCAAACTTTTTCTTGAGTACCCACACTTAAATACCGGTTGGAATTCACTTGGATTTAGCGTGTTACTGGTTGGGTGGTTCCCCTGGGGCGATTACTTTTTCCCAACAGGAAGGCCCTCTATGGATAAACAAAAGTGAGCAAGTACATCCGTAGTTCGATCGACCTTGTTGAGAAACAAAGAGAGAACACTCATGATGTACTCCACTCACACTCACAAGATTTGTTCAATTTTAGCCACCCAAATTGAAATGAGGAGGTAATCACTTATGCAACTTAATATCACAAAAAGGACTTGATTCTCAAGATCGCTATAAAGCGCGAGAGAAGTGCATACGTCTTTTTGATGATATTAAATTGTAAAAGGGATTACAAAAGAAAGAGTACACATGCTCATTTTAACCACAAAGCAATGATATGAATTCATTTTAAGCACCAACTTTGGAGTGTGAAGTTTACTTGTCCAATCTTAGAACAAATCGAAATCTAGTATGTTTCTAAGGTTCAATTTCAACCAATTTGAAAATGTCAAATCAATGGTTAATTTTAAACCCCAAAAAGAAGCGAGTTGGCCTAAAACAGAAAATGAAAGCAAAAAATGGAAGCCCTAAGCATTTAAAAATGCTTTGTCAATTTCAAGTTCAATGCTCAATCTTCTTTAACTCCAATCTACTTGCTTTTGCTCAATTTGAATGCTCAATTTCGACATCAACCGATTCTTTATGTAGACCTTTATCCCTTTTCCTACAAACAAATAAGAGTTATGAATGCATTGTAAAATGATAAAAATATACACAAGACATGCCAACTATTTGAGAAACCTTTTTTTTGTTAAAAAAAAGGAAATAAAATAAAATTGACAAGGCACATGAGTTCTTTATGATATAATTAACTCAATAATAAATTCTAATACATTTTAAATTTGCATGTGCTTTCATAAAAGGATAATTGATTTCACACTACAACAAACATTTAAGAAAGAAATGAAAACAAAAAACCATTCCTTTAGAGAGAATGACATGTGGGTGGCATAATTTAACTTTTCAAATCAAAAGAAGTGCCAACCATAGAGATACTTTAACCAAAATTCAATGAATAATAGTACGCCCGATTTAGAGAATTTTAATGCATTTGAATGGAATAGATATTACAAATTATTCAACCCTACTGCAAAGCCACCATTGTCAGAGACTAATTTGATTTTGACCATCCATGTAAAACTCGTTTGCTTGCCATTATTAGCACTGACATACTCCTTTGATTGCACTCCCCACACTCTTAACTCATATGATCCACTCTTAACTCATATGCCATCATAATCAAATCACTCATATCTACCGCACCTGTGAACTATAATAAAAGATGAATTTGACTTCAATTATATATGTGCACTCATAATTGTTTCATTGCGCCTATGATTGTAGAACTTCTATCTTTCCATGCGATGCATTATTTCACTTTGACCACAGATATTTTGCCAAGACATATTCTTTTTCTTTTACACAACAAACAAAAACTTAATAAGCACTAAGAACAACTGAAAAGCTAATTTAAATGTTATTAAGAACAAACTAGAACTACATCTGTGCTGACTTTGTTCCAGAGTAAAGAATTCATTTTCAATGGCTTAAAGCATCAATGCAACTTTTGGACCTTTATCCACATCATGAGATATATGAATTCATGGTTACTCATCCAAACATGACAATAAAAGCTCAATCGACACATGAGAAAAGTTTTTTTCGCCACAAATCATGCTTATCCTTGATAATCAAATGCATTTCGAGCAGTTTCCAAGTGATTTTATAATCTAAAAGCCCAATAGCTTTCCTCAGTAGTGATACCTCCACAAGAGAAACAATAAATGTCTCCAATCATAGCATCAAGAAGATTGGAAAAAATAAACTTCTAAGACAATTTTTAAATAAAGGTTTGTGTTTAAGACATGGTAGTGAAAGAGTCTCGAAATGAAAAAAGAAAATTCCATTAAGGTGGTTCTTTAATCTTTCAATCTTCTAGGCCATGCTTTCATCCATGAAAAAATGTACTCATAAGGATATAGCAGATAAAAAAATGATCAGCCAATCATTATTCAAAAAGCAATTTTTGTGAAATGATTTTTCTTAAGAACTAAAACCAATGGACATTAACTACTCAAACAACCCTCAAGAAAAAATAGACTTTGCATTAATTGATACGAGTTAAAGCACACCTCCAGAAAGATTTTGTTGTAACCAACAAAAATCACATAATCAACATTGATGTGTTCGTTGAGAGGAAATGATCAGATACAACATACACGTTAGGGGAGAGGAGCCGATACGTAGGCGGGGGCCCAAACGTGCGATGGGACATGCACTCATTGTGGCCCACACCTATACACTGGTCCTCCACAACGTAAGCTTAATTTCATCCATAGATAGGCTTGATCACATCAAACATAAATCAAATATAAAATGCACACAAGTTAGCATTAATTTAAAAACTTAACAAGTACACGGTGGCAGCCAAACATGATGAAGTGTATCCAACTTGTATCTAACATTGAACAGGTACCATTCTGCCATGGAATTAAAACAGCCCAAACACTAAGACATGCACCCTTCCCCGTAAACTATTAAACCCAACTTTCGCACCAATGTAGGCGTCACTTTCACATTAGTCACAACTACAGAAAATAAGCAAGGTGCCAACTCAACAACTTTGAAACCCATCTGACCCATCTTTGACCGACTGGCGAACCCATTACAAGATTGTTTCCCATCGCTCATAACCAAACCAACATGCAAATGCATTCGCGTGTCCCGTCTACCATGAGATCTACAACACGTATCAGCTTCAATCTATCCCATCTTGCCAAGTAGGGTGCGCACGTAGTGGATCCAAACACAAATATCCCACCTACATCCATTTAACACTCCTGTAAGGCCACCATTATTCAAAACAAAAGCATGGAAACAATTTCAAAGAATCCACCAAACCAATCAAGTCAAGAATTAAAGGCTGAAATCAATCAAATCTCCAATTCATATGAAACAGAACTCAAATTCAAAAGAGGACAGGAATTTATTTCACCACACCAAACAACCATCAATCAAATTCAAATAGCTGTGAAAACCAACAAGTATTTAGTTATTCTACAGTGAGCAACACAAGAAAAGGAGTAGTGACAAGCACATAATTGAATGAGTTAATATCAAGGGGAGGCAACAACTCAGATTCTAGTGCACCAGCATCCATATTGTACCAGGTTTTCCTTTTCACACTTGTTCTTCATTACAGCCATTAACAACATCCATGTTGATCTTCATTACACCCATTACAGTCATATTACATGTTTCTTTATGTATCGGTAGGGTTTATATTGCAAATATTGCAGTCATAGGTTAGCATATGTGTTCCATAGGGTTTATAATGCATATATTACAATCATGGTTTACCATTTAAGGCTTTCCCTAGGTTTTATATTGCAAATATTACAGTCATAGTTTACCATCTCTGTTTCCCTAGGGTTTATATTGAAAATGTTACAGTCATAGTTTAGCCTTTCTATTTCAGTAGGGTTTATATTGCAAATATTACACTCATAGTTTAACATTTTTGTTTGATAGGTTCTGCATTATCATTCACTTTGCTTATCGTAGTCTCACATCGTAGTCTCATAGGTTCTGCATTATCATTCACTCTGCTTATCGTAGTCTCACATCGTAGTCTCATAGGTTCTGCATTATAGTTTATATGTTACATATTGGTCATGGTTTACCATTTCTATTTCAATGGTCCTGCATTATCATTCACTCTGATTATCTTATTCTCATAGGTTCTACATTATCATTCATTCTAGTTATATTATTCTCATAGGTTCTGCATTATCATTGACTCTGCTTAGCATAATCTCACAGGTTCTACATTATTATTCACTATGATTATCTTATTCTTCTTTCAGTTCTACATTGTCATTCACTCTGGATATCTTATTCTCATATCTTCTGCATTATCAGTCTCTAAAGTTTCTATTGTTCAAACATAAGTGTGGTTTTCACTTTCCTGTGCATGAGAATGTTAATGTTGTAAACGCTTAAAAGGTTATGAGATGTTCTTAAACTCTAACTCCCTTGCATAGCTTGTAATTTTGTGCTTCTTAATCCTCTACTTCCTTATGTCGCTCACTCTAGAATAGATAACTAAAGATAACAAACTCCTGTTACAGAAGATAATCTCAATTGAAATGCAAGAAACTAAAAATATAACACATACACAAAGTAAATAATCTTCTGTTCAAGCATCACTCTCTTCATACATATAAAGATAACTGTTAAAGCATTTGTGTTTCATAGTTTACCATTTATCTTTCCTAGGTTCTGCATTATCATTTACTCTGGTTATCATATTCTCATATGTTCTACATCACAAACTAAAAGATAACACATACACAAACTAAATAATCTTTTGTTCAAGCATCACTCTCTTCATACATATAAAGATAACTGTTAAAGCATTTGTGTTTCATAGTTTACCATTTATCTTTCCTAGATTCTGCATTATCATTTACTCTGGTTATCATATTCTCATATGTTCTGCATCACAAACTAATTATTCTTATGTTCAAGCATCATAGGTACATAGATGTATTTCATAGTTTACACATAGTTTACACTCTCTTCATACATACACATAGATGTATTTCATAGTTTACCATTTATGTTTCATAGGTTATGCATTATCATTGACTCTGCTTATCATATTCTCATATGTTTTGCATTACAAAGTGATTGTTTTTCTATTCAAGCATCAATGTTTTGATTCTAATTATTTTGTGTAGATGGCCAAGGGCAATGCAGTGGTGACCCGTATTGGGGACAAAAAAAAGAAAAGAGCCACGACAAGGTTGCCTGCTGAGAAATGAGGATGCAGATTCCCCCCTGAAATAGATCATGTTGCACAAGTAGATGAGGTTTCTACTCCTCAAATATCGCGGATTGAGGTTACTACACCTCAAATACCGCAAAAGGTAAAACAAATACAAAAGTTTTGGTCTGAGGATGATATGAAAAGGGCACTCTATGACGTTGAAGAGAATGACATGTCGATAAGGGGGGCTTCCAAAAAGTGGTCAATCCCAACAACCACACTGTCCAAATGGCTAGGGGGTCTAACAACAACCTCCAAGAAAGGTCCGCCAACAGTTCTCACAGAAGAGGAATAAAATTGCATTGTGGAATGGTGCGAACAAATGGCTGATATTGGTCATGGTCTTGAGATAGTCAATCTTAAGTTCGAGGTTGGTCAAATATGTCAAAATAGGCCAAACCCTTTCACCAATGGCTTCCCAGGGAAGTCCTAGTGGATAGGCTTCAAGCACAGACATCCTCAACTCGCATTACAAACTGTTGAAGGCCTAGACAAAGATAGGGCATTCAATCTTAGACCTGATGTTGTAGATGCATTCTACAAAACACTGTTTGTAGCATACAAAGCCATGCCATATGGTCCTGATCGCATATGGAATTGCATTGAAACTGGCATCCAAGCAGGCAAAAATGGGTCCATGAAGGTGCTCACAAGAAAAGGTAGCAGGAATGTCTCTTACATTATCCCAAAGAGCTGTGAATGGATAACCATTCTATGTTGTGTCAATGCTGTCGGGCAGAGCATTCCAGGATTCTACTTGTTCAAGCGAAGTGCAAACATAGATAATTACATCATAGATTGTGAACCAAGTGATTGCATGGCAGCCCAACCACATGCATGGATGACCAAAGACTTGTTCATAGATTGGTTGACCCACTTCAAAACCTCAATTCCAGGTGGTATCTCACCCACGAACAGGGTCTTGCTGATCTTTGACGGCCATGGAAGCCACGTAGCGCTCAAAACCATCCAGGAAGCAAGAGATATCGGTATAGATTTGTTAACATTGCCATCACACACATCACATAAGCTACAGCCATTGGATGTGAGTGTGTTCGCACCTTTCAAAGCTTACTTCAAATCAGAATGTGCAGAGTTTTTGTCAAGGTTTCCAAACATTGAAGTGAGGAGGAGAGAACTTGCAATGTTAGGCAGCAAAGAAATGAAAAGAGCTTTAACAATTGACAACATCAAGGCTGGGTTTAGAAGGACTGGTATATGGCTGTTGAATCCCAATGCACTTGTCAACGACATGCATCCAAGTGAGACATTTGTGGTCAGTGAGGATGCTGATGCAGTTGAAAACATTCTCAGCCTTTCTGGACTTGGTGTGTCAAGTGATGATGTCACAATATTGCAGTCCACTCTTCTAGATGGACACATGCAGCCTGCAACAAAAACACAACACTCACCTCATACATGTCTTGCTGAATTAGTTGCACAAGTGGTGGTTAATGAACACACCCCTCCCATAGTGGACAAGACCGTTGATCAATTCAGCAAAAGTTTAGATCTTCCATCACAATGAAGCCAACCATCCTGGTTGGTTGAGGGAGCAATGAACTTGGGCATTCATTTGGAAGTCCCAGAACAAGAGGATGCCTATACTTTTCCATCACCACCACCAAAAATTGACCTTTCTCAAGTTATCCATTACTATGCTCCTTCTTGCAATTTAAATTTACAAGCCAATGAAGATGTACCACAGGGCTCATAGGTAGTCGAGGAGGTCATTGGCACACAGTCAGATGGGACACAAGAAACACAAACAATTTCACACATCAACAAGTTCCTCAAGTTGCCTGTGCACATTGTCCGTCAAATGAAATCCAAAGCAGGTGCAATTCGGATCAGTAGACAGTCTCAATTGTTGACAACAAATGACTACATGAGACTATTAATGGAGCAAGAGCAAAGGAAGAAAGAGGTGGAGGAGATAAAAGCAAGAAAGAGACAACAGAATGCAAAGAAAAGGGAAGCAAGAATTGTGGTAGTGGAGTTGAAGGAGAATTCCAGAATTGAGGACATACTACGAAAAGAAAAAGAGCAGCAAAAATTACAACAAAAAAAGGATAGAGATGCAAAAAAAGGAGCAAGAGAGGCTTCACAAGGAACAAGATCAAAAGGAAAAAGAGATTGAGGAGGCACAGAGGGCTTTACAGAGATAGAGGCAGTTAAGGAACACTTCTAATCCGTTGTCTCAAAGTAATGGAGTCTTCTGTGATATTCTCAACATTAATATCCCTCAGTTCTCCACAGTAATGAATTATTCAAGCCTCTCCCAATCTAACTTTAGGGGTAGTCAATATCCATATCAATTTGGCACTCGGGATGTACAAATGTCTTCACCACCACCCCCAACACATGTCACTTGCACCCAATTTACCACTCCAAGTCCCACTCATGTATGCAACAATCCCCGTCGACTGGAAGGGGACGAGAACATGGCAATTGGCACCCCGACCAGCCAAGATCCTTTTCACAACAACAACAGCTAGATTACAAATGCTAGTTTCATAGACTTTAGAAGTATTGATATTTACAAATGCACCGAAATTATGGACAGTTGTAATATTTTGATAAGTACAAATTGACCATTATTGTTTTGTTTTGTGAAGTAATCTGATCAGATTCGAAAAAGTGTTGTATGTAATTTGCAATGTATGGTTCTTCGTTGACATTTTTAAATATATGAGAATTACAGATGCATCATTTTTGTTTTGATTTGCAATGTATTAGGATCATATTGCAATGTGTGTTCTATGTAATTTCCAATGTGTCACTGTTTCTATTTCAAATGTTTGCTTCTTCATTGACATTTCGCCATTTTCTATTCCTTTTTCCAAATATTTTTCCACGTGGAAGGTCCAACTTTGTCCACGCGTCGAAAAAAATGGAAAAAAGACCCGTCGACCGATACAGACGTACCTCGGGTGCCACTACTTGTGTGGCTCAACATCTTAAGGTGACAGCCTTGCCACGTCAACTCCTCCCAATCTGCCACCATAACAATCCACTACTGAGCATTTATCACTCGCCACCACTTCCTATTCCTATCCATTGTCTGAAATAAATGTTGTCACCTCTCCTAAACTCCATGCCACCCCGCAATTTTATTCCAACCAACCTATACATATACATATACATATGTATATGCATATGTACATATGCATATGTATATGCATATACATATGCATATGTATATGCATACATATGAATATGTATATGCATACATATACATAGACATATGCATATGTATGTGCATACATATGCATATACATACTTATATGTATATGTATATGTATGTAGATATGTATTTGCATATGCATATGTATATGTATATAGATATGTATATGCATATACATATACATATATCTATATACATATAGATATATGTATATGTATATGCATATACATATCTATATACATATACATATGCATATGCAAATACATATCTACATACATATGCGTTTATTCTGAAATGAACTGCATTGAATGCTTCCAGTGCCTCGCTCTTCTCGTCATTCAACCAGCCTTTCATTTTCCTGAGTAAACATTCTGTCTTCACTTGCTCGCTGGTGCCTACTTGTTTCATCATCTGCAACCTTCGCTGTCTCACGGCAACTTGCAATGCTCAGAGACCATATCTTGTTTGGGTAGAAGCCGATACGGAGATGGGTAGACACCAATTACCGAATGTCACTAGCAACTCCACTTCCGCCATGCAAGCAATGAATGGGTTCCTCGCCACCATGAATGGGTTCCATATACATATACATATACATATGTATATATATGCATACATCCACATACATATACTGTATATGTATATATATATGCATACATATACATATCTATATGTATATGCATACATATACATATCTATATGTATATGTATGCATATGTATACACATATACATATTTGTATACAATTAAGTCGTGCAACTATTCTATCTTTTTCAGGTGCCATTGATGAATTTGGGGGTGTTAAATTTTTCATAGGTGATGGCAACCTATGTTGCACGGGTCCACAACTCCATTCAAATTGTGAAGTGTTGCATAGGTAACCATGAGAAGCCTTCACAAAACCAAGTCCCCTAAGTCATTCAAATACAAAGCTATGGACACCTATGTGAAGTGCTACATAGGCCACACATGTATATACATAAAACATAGACATACAAATATACATATAGGTTATGCTTCATCAATTCAATCAACTAAGCAATAGAGACATGTTTTAGGGAGACTTGATTTTGTGAACTCTTGTTTGATGGCAACCTATGCTGCACAGGTCCACAACTCCATTCGAATTGTGAAGTGTTGCATAGGGAACCATGACAAGCCTTCAAAAAACCAAGTCCCCTAAGTCATTCAAATACAAAGCTATGGTAATCTAAGTGAAGTGCTACATAGGCCACACATGTATATACATAAAACATAGACATACAAATATACATATAGGTTATGCTTCATCAATTCAATCAACTAAGCAATAGAGACATGTTTTAGGGAGACTTGATTTTATGAATGCTCGTTTGATGGCAACCTATGTTGCATAGGTCCACAACTCCATTCGAATTGTGAAGTGTTGCATAGGGAACCATGACAAGCCTTCAAAAAACCAAGTCCCCTAAGTCATTCAAATACAAAGCTATGGTAATCTATGTGAAGTGCTACATAGGCAAGCATGAAAGGCCTTGGGAAAACCAGGTCCCCTAAATACATGTTGTAAGAAAGCTTTAGTGCTCAATATTGATCTATGGTAATACATGTGAATACTTGAAGGTTTTCATGGCTATTTGACTTGGGAATTATTTGAATCTGATTGATGGTTGTTTAGTGTGGTGAAATAAATTGCTATCCTCTTTTGAATTTGAGTTATGTTTCATATGAATTGGAGATTTGATTGATTTCAGCCTTTAATTCTTGACTTGATTGGTTTGGTGGATTCTTTGAAATTGTTTCCATGCTTTTGTTTTGAATAATGGCGGCCTTACAGGAGTGTTAAATGGATTCCAGTGGGATATTTGTGTTTGGCTCCAATAAGTGCGCACCCTACTTGGCAAGATGTGACAGATTGAAGCTGATACGTGTTGTATATCTCATGGTAGACGGGATAGACAAATGCATTTGCATGTTGGTTTGGTTATGCTATGATGGGAAACAATCTTTTAATGGGTTCACCAGTCGGTCAAAGATGGGTCGGATGGGTTTCAAAGTTGTTGAGTTGGCACCTTGTTTAAATTAATGCTAACTTGTGTGCATTTTATATCTGAGATATGTTTGATGTGATCAAGCCTATCTATGGATGAATTTTTTTTGAAATTGTGGAGGACTGGCGTATAGGTGCACACCATATAAAGTTGACACCCCCAAATTAATAAATGGCACATATAAAAGATACAATTGTTGCAGGTTTGAATTTATGAATATAGACATATACACACACATACACATAGACATAGACATAGACATAAGTGAATTAAACATGACTATAGAGAAGTATAGGAAAAGGCAGCGAGTGATAAATGTGACATAGTGGATTGTTAGGGTGGCTGACTGAGAGAAGTAGATGTGGCAAGGTTGTCCACTTAAGACCTCTTCACACATCTATACACACACACATTTACATATAGACATACACATTCACACATACACATTTACATATACAAATAAATATTTACATATAGACATAAATATATACATGCACATACACATAAACATAAACATACACATACACATAGATATAGACATACACATATCCATACACATACACATAAACATACACATACACATAGTCATAGACATACACATATACATACACATACACATAAACATAGACATAGACATAGACATACACATACACATACACATACATATTTACATATCCATACAGATTTACATACACATATACATAGACATAAACATACACATATTCATAGATTTATTTACACACATACATAGATTTACATACACACATACATAGACATAAACATATACAGATTCAAATACAAAGCTATGGTAATCTATAAACATATACATAAACATAAACATATGTATATGTATATGAATATGTCTATACATATGCATATATATATATAAGTAAGATGTAAAGTCCTTAAGCATATACAAGTTGGATACACTTCATCATGTTTGGCTGCCAGCGTGTAATTGTTTTGTTTCAAAATAATTACAATTATGTGTGCAATTTATATCTGATATACATATCCATATGTCTATGTATATGTGTATGTATATGTCTATCTATCTGTCTATGTATATGTCTATGTATATGTATATGTCTATGCCTATGTATTTGTCTATGTCTATGTTGATGAAGCAGAACCTAAAAAAAATAGAACAACCCCCATATATTTCCAAGACACAAAATTAAGGTACAATAATTGGATGACTAATATGATGGAAAATAACCTATGCAAAAGATAACACCCCCAAAATAACCAATGGCACCTAAGAAAAGATAGAAACATTTGCATTACAGACTTATTGAAGGATATGGGTTTTTTTTTCATTTAAATGTTATTGGTCCATGTGGCCTGCCATGTGACGTATCGGCTCCTCTCCCCTAATACGTAAGCGGAGGCCCTAATGTGCTATGGGACATGCGCTTGTTGGGGCCCACACCTATACGCTGGTCCTCCACAATGTAAGGTTAATTTCATCCATAGATAGGCTTGATCACATCAAACATAAATCAGATATAAAATTGATGGAGCATTACCCAAAATCAGAATCAATGATAATGCAAAACCTATGAGAAAACAATAAGGAGAGTGAATGATAATGCATAACCTGTGAGATTATGATAAGCAGAGTGAATGATAATTCAAAACATATTGAAAAGAGATATGATGTAATATAAGCTAGACAATTATTTGAGTTTTGCTTCCCCTTTGACATCAAATAGTTTCTTATTTTTTGTAGTTAGGATATTGTTTTCACAATGTACCTGAGGTAGAGGATTAGTTGGTTGATTGTGATAATGAATTTTAGGTGAGAATAAGAGATTGGATGAGACTATCATTAAGACATGTTATAATGTTTAATCTAAATTGGGATACCCAAGGCATGAATAAGGATGAGTCTAATTCAATGGATAAAATATACTTCAATCATGTATAAATGATGTTCATTCTTGCTATCAATTTGAATTATAAGAATGTTAAACAAACATAAATGGGAGAACAATAGTTGTACTAAAGAGGAAAAATGGAATGGATACTAAAAGGACAACGTAGAAATAATATTCTAAGGAAAAAAACTATAGATAGGATCCTCTTCATAGTTTTTATTTCTATCACATATGAGAATTGAGACCTATATGCTATGGGATCATATCCTTGTTTAATGAATCTCTAGTGGCCCTTATGGTTTATTGGGGCTTTGTGGTCCTATTCATGTTATACTATCACATCCCTAATTATAATTGAAACAAATCAAACAATGATACAAAATGTAATAGAAAATTGAGACATGTAAGATTGATTCTAATGGATGAACAAACTAACCATCCATCTATACCATAGCGTTGTTCGAAGTTATATATACATTTGATAATGTTGTATGAAATTATATTTCAGTATCTATATGAGAAATGGTTATAGCATAAGTAGGAGTCAACCATCATCATAGTTAGCTATAAGGGAGAGGGGCCGATATTTACAGTCACTTTAATTGAACAACAAACAAAGCGTACATCCAATTAGGTTGTATATATACACATATACATAATAGCATATGTATATGTAAATGTATATATGCATATGCAATGCATTTTGGATGGAGAGTGTAACGAATGCAAGGTACAATGCATAGCTTAAGGGAGAGTGTAATGGTGTTGTTGTTTCAAATTATGCATGTTCCATCCATTCGCTCCACTCTACATCTAAAACAACTTCATTTTTTGTTTGCATATGCATATATACATATACATGTACATATGCATATATGTATATACAATTGCATATGTATATGTATGCACATACATATGCATATACATATGCATATACTGCATATGCATATACATATACATATCAAATATTGATAAAAAGTGTAAGAACAAAATCATACATGTAAGATTGAGTGTAACTGATGAACAGAGAAACCATTAATGCCATCATGAATAGTAGTTTGGTATATCTTAGGCAGATTAGACTTATTTCAACATAAGTCCACAATTGTAAATCTTATATCCTGAGGTGATGAAGGGCAAGTTTGCAAGGAAACATAAATTGCATGTTATAGTATGACGTCAAGAAATCATTCTCTTAGAAATAATTGAATGATACAAACTGAAACAACAATGTTATACTTGTAAGAGTAAGAGCTATCAAGAAGAGCAGATCGAATAAGGATGAGTTTGATTCAATGGATAAAATATACTTCGATCATGTATAAATGATGTTCATTCTTCCCATCAATTTAAATAATAAGAATGTTAAACAAACATAGATGGGAGAACAATAGTTGCACTAAAGAGGAAAAACGAAATGGATACTAAAAGGACATTGACTTACAATTCAATGGAGTTCTTGAAGTGTTCCATTGTAGGTATTGCATATGGTGGAGGTTTGATAGAGGTGTAAATAGCAATGACATAGACATAGACATAGACATAGACATAGTCACATACACATAAACATACACATAGTCACATACACAAAGACATAGACATACACATAGTCACATACACATAAACATACACATAGTCACATAGACATAGACATAGACACATACACATAAACATACACATAGTCACATACACAAAGATAGACATACACATAGTCACATACACATAAACATACACATAGTCACATAGACATAGACATAGACATAGACATAGACATAGGCACATACACATAAACATACACATAGACATACACATAGTCACATACACATAAACATACACATAGTCACATACACAGAGACATAGACATACACATAAACATACACATAGTCACATAGACATAGACATAGACATAGACATAGACATACATATAGACATACACATACACATACACATACACATAGTCACATACACATAGACATACACATACACATAGTCACATACACATAAACATACACATACGCATACACATACACATAGTCACATACACATACACATAGACATAGACATACACATACACATACACATATTCACATACACATACACATACACATAGAAATAGACATAGACATAGACGTACACATAGTCACATACACATAAACATACACATAGACATACACATTGTCACATAGACATAGACATAGACATAGACATACACATACACATACACATACACATACAAATACACATACACATACACATAGTCCCATACAAATAGACATACACATACACATAGTCACATACACATAAACATACACATAGTCACATACACAAAGACATAGACATACACCTAGTCACATACACATAAACATACACATAGTCACATGCACATGCACATGCAGAACGTATGAGAATACGAGAAGCAGAGTGAATGATAATGTAGAACCTATGAGAGAATGATAAGCAGAGTGAATGATAATGCAGAACCTGTGAGATTATGCTAAGCAGAGTCATTGATAAGGAAAAACATATGAGAATACGATAACCAAAGTGATTGATAATGCAGAACCTATGAGAAAACGATAAGCAGAGTGAATGATAATGCAAAACCTGTGAGATTATGCTAAGCAGAGTCAATGATAATGCAGAACGTATGAGAATATGAGAAGCAGAGTGAATGATAATGCATAACCTATGAGAAAACGACAAGCAGAGTGAGTGATAATGTAGAACCTATGAGATTATGCTAAGCAGAGTGAATGATAATGCAAAACCTGTGAGAATACAATTTGCAAAGTCAATGTCAATGAAAATCCTATGAGAATAGGATAACCCAAAACTATGGCTGTAAAACTTGCAAAATAAACCCTACCGAAACATAAAGGGTAAACTATGCATGCTATATTCTCAAAATAAACCCTACTGAAAGAGAAATGAGATAAATATGAGCGTAATATTTGCAATATAAACCCTACAAAGAAAAACCCATATAAACAACGAACATTATTACATGTTGAAAGAAGAAAACAACCAACTATATTAATATATTTAATATAAATAGAGAGATGCTTGAACAGAAGATTAATTTCCAAAGATTTAGTGTGTTTATGAACACAAATAATGCAGTGTTCATAAACACTCAACTTCAACAAAATAAACAAAATCTGCAACACCAAAAAACCAATAAAACAAAGCGAAATTGCAAACCAAACACAAACAAAAGATCAATGGCCAGCCTTAGTGAGCAAGCTCACCTGGGTCGAACACGCGACGAACCCCTTCATTGCTTGTGGTGACCTTCATGGCGGCGAGGAACCCATTTGTTGCTTGCATGGCGGAAGTGGAGCTGCTAGCGACGCTTGGTAAGTGGCATCTACTCGTCTCCGTATCGGCTTCTACTCAAATAGTATATGCTCTCTGAGCATTGCAAGTTGTGGTGAGAGTGCAAAGGTTGCAGATGATGAAATGAGTAGGTACCGGCGAAGAAGTGAAGATGGAATGTTTCCTCAGGAAAATGAAAGGTTGGTTGAATGGTGAGAAGAGTGAGGCACTGGGAGCATTCAATGCATTTCACTTCAGAATAAACGCGGGGTGGCATGGAGCTTAGGAGAGGTGGCAGCATTTATTTCAGACAGTGGATAGGAATAGGAAGTGGTGGCAAGTGATAAATGCTCAGTAGTGGATTGTTAGGGTGGCGGACTAGGAGGAGTTGACGTGGCAAGGCTGTCACCTTCGGACGCCAAGCCACACAGGTAGTGGCACCTGAGGTGTGTCTATATCGGTCGACGGGTCTTTTTTCCATTTTTTTCGACGCGTGGACAAAATTGGACCTTCCACGTGGCAATTTAAAAAAAAAAATTAAAATAATAATTTATTGTTTAATTAACCTTTTTCTCTAATGGGTTATTTTTGTAAGATGCTATTGGTCCACATGGCCTGCCAATTAGACCATGCGGTTTTAGGTGCTTACGTATCGGATCCTCTCCCCTACTTTCTCAAACTAATGCGTTTTTTTTTTTAATATCTTTAGATTGAAAAGAAATCCTCCGATATTAATGATCCCCAAAAGCAATATGTTACAGAACTCGGGTTCCACAATAACCTGAACTAATGATGAAAAACTTGTTCAAAATAAAAGCAAGTTGCAGAAACCCAGACTCTATAATAGATTATGTTTACTGTCAGATACTCTAAGAAGATATAAGCCAAGATGGTTATAGTCTCATATTTTCAAAAGAAAAAGCCAACTATTATCCTTAGAATAAAACATTAGTGTCACATTATCCACCGTATGTTTCTTGCAAGCCACCTATAATCATTTCTCTAGATTTAGATGTTAACTTAGATCAAATAAAATTAAATTCATATAAGACAGTAGTTGGATTAGTACTTCCGAGCAAGGAAGTAAAGCAATGAAATAAAGCATTAAAGCCCTTGGCTAAAATTTGTTAACCAAAGAAGAAAACTGTGTTGTGTAATTTAAAGCCCTCCTTCTAGCACCATTTTGTAGATGTTAAAATATGCAAATACTTAAACTATAACACACATTAGCATGGTTAGTCATTTAAACCAAAGCAAACATAACATCTCTATGAAATATTCCAACATGCTTCATGATGAAAAAAACAAAGATCAAGTAAACTAATTGAGAGCATACAAAAAAAGCATAGTGCATACCTATCCCATAGTGGATTGGTGCTACTTTGATATGGAAAGTATCCCTTTCCCAACCATTGATAAGCTCCAAATGATAATGATGTCAAGATGCAAGTGATGGAGATGAAAATACAAGATGAACTCAAAATGCCTATAATGCAAATACTCAAATTGTGGATGGATTTGGAGTAGAAGTGCCTTGTATTTATAGGTTGAATGTTTGACAGATGGAGAGATGAGAGGAATGTGGGACTAAACATGAGCCAATGGAAAGGTGCCACTTGTCAACATGCTAGTGGAGGAGGAATGAGCACATTTTGGAGAATGTGCAAGTAAATGCCATTAGGTGGATTTGAAATTTAAAAGATGGCTTTAAATGGATATGGTTGAGACATTTTGGAGGGAAATTTGTTTGGGAAAGAAATTCAAACAAATGGAGTTAAAGAGGGAATATTCCTTGGGAATATGCCTTGTGAGGGAAAATAGGGGTAATTGGATAATTAATTAAAATGAATTTCACGTGCAAGTGGGTGGGTTAGTCAAGGGTTTAAGTTTGAGAAAGGTTGAATCAAAACCTAGAGGATGGTTAATGGTGATTAGAGGTTAATTAATTAAGATTAATTAACTTGGAGGATTTTAGGGGTTTTGACATTTGATTTATTAAATCAGATGAGAGGACCTTTAGGACTTGATTAAATAATTTGATTTATTTAATCAAGTATGATGAATATTGGTAAATTAATTTAATAAATTGCTTTATTAGATTAATAGAAGAATTTGATGTTAATTAGAGCGAGATTAGATGCATTATGTCAGTTGATTATTTTGAGTGTCTACAATGTTGTTTGTACATAGGAAGTTTAACTGATATGGTAAGGAAATAAACTCTTTTACGAGTGGTTTTATTATAACTCCTACATCAGAGCTAGTTCTACACTTAGATATGTAAAAATATAGTTCCCATGTATTTTCTTCGATTGCCAACACATTATCATCAGGGAAAGAATCATTACCAGGTAACGTTAGAGGAGAAAGACCATTAGCCAACTGGTCGATAAAGGCTTGACCCTTAATTTCTTTTGGTGAAACAAATTTAAGGTCAAACTCAATCAACAACATTACCCACTTAGCTAAGCATTCAGATAAGTCTATTTTAGTGAAAAGGTGTTTTAAAGTGTCAAACTTCATCATCACTTGTATTTCAACATTCAATAAGTAATGTCATGGTGCAAGAGCACCAAGTTGCTTTCAAGCCTCCATGAGGCCATTTGTAAATAGTTGCTCTATTTTGTGTATTGGGTCTTATAATAAGGTTTATAAAACTATTTTATAGGTGTTTGATTCTTAGGAAGTAATATTTGAAGTCATTTGTCAAATAATGTTTAAAGTTGTTCCATATTGTAAAAATTGTAAAAGTTGCTCAATAAAGTTGTCAAGCAACTTGTCAAAAGTGTCATTAAGGTGTTTTTTCAACAAACTAACTAAAAGGTGGTTGAAAATAGTTGGTTTTGGTTGTAAATGTATAAGTACACACTCCAAAACTCGAATTGGGAGATTGGAGACATTATTTTGGAGTTTGATGAATGGCAACCTCAAGTTTGGTGTGCATTTTATGTTTTCTACATTGTTTTCAGGTTGAAGTTGTGATTTGTACGGACTAGTATGGATTCAAATAATAGAGTATCATATATGGATGGAAAGGTCTCTATTTCTAGTTTTCAATTATTTTTGTCTCATTGAATTTTAATGAGATTTGTGAAAGATATGATTATTTTGGTGAGGGAAGGTTTGAACACTACCTAGGGTTTGCAGTTTTGGTAAAAATGCAATAACTTTAGTTTCGACCATTGGATCTTCATAAAAATTGGAAGGAAGGTCTGTAAATATTTTATCTTAAATCTCACCAAAGGTATTGGCTTCATTTTTTGTTTTATGGAAGTTATTAATGACTGTTTGTTTCATTGAATTGTGGGTTGTTGTGAGAATGATTACACTATGATCTAGAATGCACTTAATCATTGTTTGAGATGAATAATTTTATGAAAGTTGTCAATTAAATGGAAGGTTGAGTTGTGAATCCTCTTTGCTCTACATCATGTCACAAATTACTAGTAGCAAATACAAGAGCCAAACACTACTTTTCTATTGTTGTGTATCATTTCTCTTAATCAATCAATGTTTGACTAATGTAATAAATAGGATGTTCTTTACCGTTTTCATCTTGTTGAGCCAAAAATGCTGCAAGAGCGTGGGTTGATGTTGATGTATAAAGGATGAATGGTTTTTTTTGCATAGCGGGTTGTAAAATAGGTGGAGTGACAAGGTAATATTTCAAACTCTCAAAATCCTGTTTACAATCCTTGTTCCAATTGAAATGTATGCCTTTCTTAAGGAGATGTGTAAATGGTAATGTTTTATTTGCTAAGGATGCTACAAAATGTTGAATGGCTTGAATTCTTCCTTGTAAGGTACACAATTGAGATATATTTCTAGGAGGCGGCATGTTAATGATAGCATCAATTTTCTTTGTGTCCACTTCGATGCCTCTGTGAGATACGATAAAAACCTAAGAGTTTTCCACTATCTACACCAAAGACATTTTTTTAGTTTCAATCTCATATTGCATATTTGAATTTTCTCAAAAATATTTCGAAGAACATCCACATTGTCTTGTCTTGTTAAGGTTTTAGCTAGAATAGCAACAACATAATCTTCCAAAATATTATGTATCTAATCGTGAAATATCAATGTCATAGCTCGTTGATATGTTGTGCTCGCATTCTTCAATCCAAAAGGCATCATAACCCAACAAAATGTTCCCCAAATAGTTGTGAATGTTGTTTTGTATTGATCTTGAGGGTCGATGAAGATTTGATTGTATCCAGAAAATCCATCCATGAATGACAACAAAGCATGTCCCATAGTTGAATCTACTATCATGTCAATATTAGGAAGGGAGAAGTCATCTTTTAAATATGCTTTATTCAAATTAGAAAAATCCGTACACATCTTAATACAATTGTCAGGTTTTGCGACTATGACAATGTTTGAGATCCAAGGAGAATAATCTATAGGTCTTATGAAGCTAGCCTCAACGAGTTTTTCAATTTCTTCCTTAACTAACAAGGTTATTTTAGGGTTCATTTTTTGAATCTTTTGTCTAATGAGCTTAGCATTTTCAGCAAGGATTATGTTGTGTGTTAGAATCTTAGGATCAATTACTGACATATCCGAATAATTCCAAGCAAATATTTTGGGAAAGTCATGAAGCAAAGTTGCAATATCCTCTTGTTCTCCATCGTCAAGACGTTTTCCTATCTTAATCACTTTCTCTTTATCATTGATGTCCATTGCTATATTCACGATATCCCCTAATGGGAGAGCATTTGATCTTGGAAATTCAAGGTTGTACTCTTCATTATTCATGTCTATCTCACCGTTCTCATGTTCTTCATCTTTTTTTTTGGTGCTAATCATAACACATGTAACCTTTTTCTTTTTAGGAGTAGATAATTCATCATAAACTCCTAGAATTTGTTTCAAGGTTTTTTCATCTTCAAATTATTCCCATGATCATTCAAAATTCATATCAAGCAATTCTGGATGTTTCAAAGTGAGATTAATTTTTGGTTTACACATAACGGTGTTGATGTTTAATGAAGGTCTCTTGTTTGCTTGTGTTATCTTAGAAGGATAGTATCCCAAACCATTTTTCATTTCTTGTGTGTTATGTTCTACAAGAACACAAATTCCTTGTTCTTTATTTCTACTTCCTTTTCCACTATAACCCAATTGCTTCATAAATTCATAAACTCTCCCATAAAGTCTTTCCATTTCCTTTGGGTTTGGCAATTGTTGATAATCTATCTCATCAAAGTTTGTTGTGTAGCTTGTGCCTTCTTCAAGAGTAGATGAGGTAGATTCCTATGAGTTTTCTCTCAAGTTCTATGTTGACATAACCATTGGTTGATTTTGTTTTTCATCCTATTTTCTTGTGATCATATATTCTCCCATAAATTAAGGTGTGAATTCCAAGGAACCCCAATCATCATCTGCTAATTTTGACACTATTTCTATCTCTTGTGTTTCCTCTTTTATAGGTTTGATTTTTGATGTTGGAATTAATGTTTTCAAAAGATCAGTGTTCCCTTTTTCAATTTGCAAGAAAAATTTAGGCTCAGGGTCCATTTCAATTTGGTATATTTTTTTTGTATAGACATACTTCATGATACGATGAATAGTTGAAGGCACCACATGCATCTCATGAATCCATGGTCTTCCTAAAAAAAGATTGTATGAAAGGTCATGAGGCATAACATGAATTGGAGTTTGTAAGGTAGCCTTTTCGACTGAAATAGACAAAGTAATCACACCGAGCAGTTGCTTTCCTATATTGTCAAATCCTTGAATTGATAAGGAATTAGGTTTCATTTTTTATTTATCCACTCCCAATTTATCTAAAAGGTTCGCACTACACACATTCAAAGCTATGCCATTATCAACAAGGGTCCTTTTTATTCCCGTGGTGTTGTATTTGGCTATTATCATGAATGCATCATATTTATTTCTCATCTCTAAGGGAGGGAGCTCCTGTTGGTGAAAGGTAATTTCTACATTAAATGTATTCATTCCTTGTATTAGAGCTACCACATTGTTTACACTTGTACTAGGAGAAACCACAACTTGTTATAAGGATGTTTGAAGCATGGTGTGGTAACTAGGTGAATTTTGAATAAGATCCTATAAGGAAATCTTAGAGGGAGTATTCTTAATTTGTTCAACAAGATCATACTCCTTTCCGTTATGCGATGGTAAACGAGGAGCACTAGGCAATATAGGATTAGGTAATGGTAACAAAATAGGATTAGGTTGAGGTTGTCTATTATTCCTTGTGTTATATGTATGAGAAATAGTATTATAACTCAATTTTTGTGACACATTTTCTTTAGGTGATTCAAGGATAAGGACAAAAAAATTTGTAGGTTGAGGTTTGTTTGAAGGTGGATAAAGGATAATTTGAGGTTGAATGACATTTACTTCTCTTTTTTTAGGTGTGTTTGAACAAGCCTTAGTGGAAAAACCTTACGAAATGAAGTCCTCAAGGGCTTCATCTAACATATCAAATTCATCACTACTAAAAGGCTTGAGGGTTACACTAACTTGGACAAAGGTGGCATGCTTTAAATAACCATGAACCTATGCTTGTTTAGATTTAATGTTTTTGGTTTTTGTGTTTTGGTTATCTAATGAATGTAAAATGAAATCTATGTCTAACAAAATGAAAGTGTAATAACCTATCTTTATCAAGCAATTGTAAACATGAACTATGGAAATGCATGAAACGGTAAATTGATAAACTAAAGCAATAGAGTAACTACAACAAACATAAGCATAGAAATTCACTGTTTAACCCTGAAAATTGCAAACTCAAATTCCACAAGGACTATGATGCCAGGAAGGGAATCTTGGTCCTGCTGATGAAATTTGGAGGCTCAAGAAACTAGAACAAAAAACAAACAACTTAGATAGGGTTCTGAGCCAAAAAACCTAAGAGGGACTAAGACGCTAGTAAGTGCGTTTTAGTCCCAGTAAAGGTTTTTTCCATAAATATAGCAAAATATGAGTTGTAAATAGTGTTCCCAAGTTGCCTACCCAGGGACCTGATGTTTAAAAATAGAAAACTACGTAAATGAATGCAAGAAAAAGTAACTAATGGCAAGCAATTGGATGCAAGATTGAATGCATTTTTTTCAATTTTGAATGCAATAACAATGTTCCTAAATGCAATTAGGATGAGTAACAATGCACTTTTCAAATTTTCAATGACATAAGATGATGCAAGAAAGAAAAAATGCAACCTATATGCAATTTCACTAATGTAAATGTGAGAAACCCTAGATGCATTTCACTAATGCAAGATGCAATGCAAGAATGAATGCAACCTAGATATAGGACTTTAATGAACTCCAAATTAGAAAATGAATTCTCTAGAATGTCAGGTTCACCAAAATGAACCGTGGTGAAATGGTGATTCTTTATGGCCTAGGTCAATAGAAACCACTATTCTCCAATTGTCATTCAATAATACCCTAGGAATCCAAATTGGATTGACTATCAACCTTGAAGGTGAGTCAATTATCAACAAGAAATACCTAGGAGGGGTTCCTTTAGGTTTTGAGGGGTTCACCACCAAGAAAAATCTTGGAAAAGGTAACTTAGCATTCAACTCACAAAACCTAATAGTGCAAGCTAAATGAAGGATGAGAATGATAAAATTATGCAACAAGAAGTTAGGATATGTCTACGTGGGAAGTTTGGAAATATGATGAGGATTCTGGAAATGGAAAGAAGTTGTCAAAATGTGTTATGGAGGACTAAGACGCCCTTACTGTCTTATTAGTCTCGCTACTATTTTTTGGGGTAGATGTAGAATCTTCAGATTTCGGAACAGGATCCAAAAGAATCTTTGCAAAATACCTCCAGGAGGACTAAGATGCCCTTACTATCTTCTTAGTCCTGATCTGAATTTTTGCAATTTCTGAAAGTGATCCTGAGGTTTGATGTCTGCAATTCCTTCTTCACCAAGTCTTTAGATCTAAACTTGTAAATAACCTACAAAACAAAGGAAATTTGATTGATTGTTTATGGGGGCTTGCCTTGGTCAAACCCCTTATTTGGTAATTAAACCTTTATGAAAATGAATAGATCTGAAAATGGAAATGTGTGTGTGCCCTAATGTTAAGTGTGTCTAAGATTATGCAAACTAGAACATGGATAAACCCTATTCAAGTGTGTTAGAATAGAATTCCTAAGATGCAAATGAAAGTGACCTACAAAGGAGATCTCTAATCACCCTAATAAGTCATAAACATGAAATATACCTTCTTTAGGTAGAAAATAGAACAACAATGGAAGATGGAATCAATCAAGAAACAAGTCCTTCAGATTGGAAGAATGGCTAGTTGCATCTCCAACCTAGAATCTCTCATGATCCTCCATATGCATCCATCATTAGTCTTTGGCAATGTTAGATCTTGACTTGAAAATGGACTTGAAAAACTTGCAAAAACACAATAGAAGGCTACTCCAAGACTTCAATTCCTTGCTTCTTGAAACTCTCCTTCACTTACTTCTTCTCTCTTCAAAAAATTACTTAGGTGAAAATGGGTGTGAATCTTACTTTTATAGGCATTCCTATCTAATAACCCGATTATTAGATCCCAAAGGCCAACAAAATGCTAATTTGAATCAAATATTTTCATTTCCTGCTCTTAATTCCCAAAAATAAACCCCTTGGGACTAAGATGCCACCAAGGGAATCTTGGTCCCACAAAGCTTAATTTTCAATTTTAAAAAGTGGGTTACCAAGATTAACGATTGTTTATGGATTTTAGTCGAGTTTAAAGTTGAAATATGCCTCAGGATGCACAAAAAGGGGTCTTAGGGGCCCATAATAAGTGACCAAAAGGGGATTCAATGCAAGGGATGCTAAAATAGGTCCAAATTAAGTGTGAAAATGCAAAGGTATGCAATTTTCTACACTATAGTGAGGATGCTCCAACTATAGAAGAATTAGTACAAGAAAGCCTTGTTGGGAGAGATAAATTTATACAAGAAAGATCCTGAGATAAATTTATTTAAAACAAAGAAAATAATTAAAAAACTCCAACAAGGCATTTATTCACCTCAACATATTGTTGAGGAAGTGAATAAAGAACTTTATGTAAGTCAAGAAGAATTTCAAATAAACATGTAAGGGAAAATGTATCTAAAGAGTCGATTGAGCCAAATAAATAATGTCACGTGTTGGAAGAAACATTTGAACCCAATAGAGAATTCAATCCAAAAGTTAAATCTATAGACAGATCAAGATGAAGAATAATTTTCTCTAGAGGAGTTAATATTTGAAGAAGGGCAATAAGGAGAAATGGTGGACACAAGTCAAACATATACAATTGAGCACCCTCAAATTCTTAATCATCCAAAGTCACTAGAAAGTTCACAAATGTAAGAATTATTACCTACACCTATCACTCCATAGTTGGAAGCGAAGACAAAGAAGAGGGCACATGTAGAAGTCATATCATTTTATTTGAAAAGTTTAATAAAATAAATTGAAATACCTAAGCCTAAGATAAATTCCAAGATATTTTATTTTATTGCTAGAGATGTCTCGGGGTCTAGGATAAGAAAAATTCCTACTCTTTCTATTTCAAAGGATGAACATGATATGAGGTCAAAAGAGAATTGAATCTCCACTATCAACTTGGAATACTCAACTAGGGAGTAGAAAATTTATGAGATAAAATCCAATGTTGATGCAACCACCTCAAGATATTATATAAGGATGAGCAAAAGAAGAAGAGACAAATAGCTAAGTTACACTATACATCAAGCATGTAATAGGTCTACTTTTGGCTACTAAGGAAATTCCCACAACTCTTGTTCTAATCTCTCAAGAGGAGGCATCATCCCTCAATAAAAATAAAAATAATATGTAGAGTAATGGAAGGGTGGATAAGGAAAGTAATATTGAAAGGTGATGATATACTAAAATATGCAATGAAAGAATGTGAAGAGATAGTTTAATGCCCAATGATAAGATAAATAAGCTAATATAAGTCTTTCAACAAAGAAAAGAACAAACTGAGATATAATTTATAAGGTTTCTTGTTGTAGAGGAGGGGGGTTGGCTGCTCTGGGACTCCAAGTCATGGGAGAGTCCTAAGAAATAGGTTTTTCCCTTCTTGGGTTTTCCACGTAAATTTGGTGTTCTCTTGTGTTTGGTGTTGAGTTGTTTAAGTTTATATTATTTTCTTTTCATGCTAATTCATCATAACAAATTTAAGGGTTTAACGAATGAATGTGGATCCGAATGTCAATGAGGGTTTTGAAGTTTTAAGTTACAACTAATTCATCCCCCCTCTCAGTTGTCTTGTGCATTTCAATAGAGTGTGACCAAATATCTATGCAATGAAATGATAAATATCTTGAGTCCTACCCTAAAGACTATTAAGTTGAAAAATATTATGTTGTGGTGGCATGTTTACAATAGTATTAATCTTCTTGGTTTCAACTTCAATATAACAATGTGAAATGATGAAACCAATAAATTTTCCACTATCCACACTGAACATATAATTTTTATGGTAAGGCATATTTTGTAAGTATGAGATGAAATTTACACACATAATTCTAGCAAAGAAAATATTTAGCGAATATATCATTAAGATAATCTTCTAAGGGTAAAATCATGAAAGATAAAAAGTATTGCCTAATAGTAAGTAGCACCAATGTTTCTCAAACCAAAGGACATAAAAAATGTAGAAAAAGGTTCTCAAAGTAGTTGTAAAATCTATGTTATATCAATTGAGATCATTAATTAATATTTGGTTATAACCAAGAAAACCATCCATAAAGGAGAGAACATGTCTAAAAGTTGAGTCTACATCATATTGATATTAGGAAAAACGAAGCCATATTTTGGGGATCCTTGTGTAGATCAAAAAATATATATAAATGTAAATATCTTATAAGGATTGGTCATGAATATGATGTTATAATTCCATAAATAATAATTAATATGGTGGATAAAGCTAGACTTTATTTTTTTCTATTTCTCTTTTAACCAACAAGGTGGCCTTAGGTTTACATATTCTGAATCTTTTGCTTAATTGATTTTATATCAAACAAAAGAAAACTATTATACATCACATTTTATTTATAAATATAAAACATATCCTTGTGTGCTTAGACAAAGAAATCAAGAAAATTGTGAGAAGTTTAATATGAGATAAAGGTTCTTTAAAAGAGAGACATTCATCAATTTTGATACTTTTTTCAAATATAGTACCTCGACAAATGGACATCCACCCTAACCCCCACTACAACGGTGTTGCAATATTTAGTGGCAAGATAATGAAGAATTTCCTTGAACACATGAGTGACCTGCAAACTTGTTGAACACATGGGCGACCTACAAACTTGTTGAACACATGGGTGACTTGTAAACTTGTTGAACAATCTTACACTCCTTCCTAGGGGTAGTTGTAGGAATTTCCATATTCAAAAGGGTTCTCCATTGCTTTTTATCAAACATATCTATGCCCTTCATCATTTCTTCCCGCATGCACATGGTAGAAAATAGGGAATAATTTTGGCACCACCTTTAAGTACAAATAACATTTCCACCCCACTAGAAGGATTCTTTTGCATAATTGTAAGAAAAAACATGCTATTCTTTCTTTCTTTTCATGGTGCCACTTTCCGACAGTCCACTCCATTATTTATTCCAATTTACCCTGCTTTTCTGTCATCTACAACACATTATTCCACTTTCTTCCACTAAATGTCACCTCTTGTTATCTTCATGGACGACTCCTACTTATGTTCTTCCACACGCTTTCTGTACTAAACGGATCTACCTCTCCCATGATTATTTCCCTTTTTTTCCACTTGGTTTCATGCACAAAGTACACCCCAATTATCTAGGTTAGTATAAGGGGTGGATATGATATATTTATCCCAAGACTACACCTATTGGTCTAGCATTGTAATAGTTAGTAGATTCATTTAGGGATTATAAAAGGTGTCAAAGAGTATTCAATGTAATGTATGGTTCTATCTTGTTCAATCAATGATTACTAATTAGATTTTGTTTTGAATGTCTTTGGTTATATAGAGAAATGTGTTAGTTTAATCATTGGATGTCTATGCAGTTATTAGGATGCACATTTGATTGTATTTATTAATTAATTGAATATAAAAAATGAACATAGTTTTTTTTTCAATTAATTAATAAATACAATGAAATGTGCATCATGTTGACTGCATAGATAGTATAGTCTAATTATAGAGCCTATCTTATGGTTCATGAATGTACTATTTTTATTCCTTATTCCCATTATCTAATAGCATGCCTATTATATAACCATATTTAGAAAATATTTTAACCCCCACACCATTAAAATATTTCAAATTTAGTAGAAGGATGATCACCATCATTGATATGGTCAAAATCGATGGTGTCATTATGAATTTGTGAAGTATAAGGTTTATCTATAGAAACGGTGATGTCCAATAAGAATATTTTTATATAAAATCAGTAATGTCAAAATGAATTGGGTCTACCAATTTATATTTAGTGGGATGAGAGGGAGTAAAACCTAAGAAACCCCAACCATTCTCAACAAATGAATTAGAAGAAAGATGATCATCAATAGATGTATAATTTGTAACAAGAGCTACTATTGGTTTATCAACCTTAAAAAAAGTCAGAAAAATGTGAAGAGTAGAATAAATATTGGATGATGATAGAAAGTAAAATTAGTAGCTCAAAAATAAAAATGGGTTACTATCGGATTTAATCATGAATGTATCACCTTCATAGATAAAATTTATAGACTAATAGAGAGTACATAGAGCAACTCCCATTATATGAATCCAATTTCCACCTAAATAGAGATTGTAAGAAATAGTCACTTGCATAACATGGACTAACATGGGAATATCAATAAGGTCTAATGTATAGGTATAGTAATACCTACAAGATTATGTATAACATATGAATTTTTTTTATGGAAACCTTAGAAGGATCAAGGCTTTAACTATCAACATGAGTATGGTTTAGGAAGTCAAGACTACATATACTAAGACCAAATTTGTTATCAATTTATGTACAATTAATTCATAAATTTAATGCCAATTATTCTATAAAGATGAAGATTTTGTTTTTGATAAGGTAAGCAACATTTACAAGGTTTTGTACCCTTAACACATAGGGCCACAAGGGCCAAGAAGTTCAAGTCCAAAAAACATAGAAACTAAGCCAAAAAGTAAACACAGACTGCAGATCAACAATAGATAAACAAAACATCGAAAAAACAAAAACTAACTAGCATTTTCCCAATTCTTTGATAGGAGATCAACAACATCATCCCCAACCCATTCCTGGTCTTCATCAACATTCTTCCTATCCAATTCATTCCTTTATAGCCATAGAAAGAGTGTTGGTAACAAAGTGAACTAGCTTAACAGTAAAATGGGTCAAACTACAAAATTTATTGTCCAGATGATCCATTATCTCTTGCAACACATGACGCTCCTCCCCATCATCAACAACCTTCACAGTATCAACATGTTCCTCATCCAATGGGTCTGAAGACTGGGAGGTTGAGTCCTCTTTCTGCACTTTGTTGATATCAAAAATGGAGTGGGGTCCTCCAACATACTCCTCCTCCTCATCCCCAGACACATCCTCATCACTGCAATCCTTATTGTCCGATCGCTCCTCCAAGTCCAAATCCACCACCCTTTTTTTGTTTTTCTTCACCAATCTACCAGACCTTCTGATGATGGTCTCACCACCTGTCACAACCATCGCCACAACCACCGTGTCCCCTTTAGAGTCCTTACCACCACATTTTTACCTATGGTTTCCTTCGTCGAAGGCTCCTTCAAACCCTTCGTGTCCTCTTTGCCTTTCTTCTTCGGGGTGGGTTTAACAGCAGGCTTGGTAGGGTTTAACTTGAGATCACAAAGACTAGCTGCAACACTAGCTTGGGCATTTCCTGAATTTCCTTTAAGCTTTTTAGCAGCAGGTTTAGGTTTGTGGGTATCAGCAACAACCAGATGGGTTTTTCAGATGGGGCCTTTGGACTCGGCCGAGGAAATGTTGGCCACAACAAGCGGTTCAATTTTCTCCAAGCGGACAACATATATAGGTTTGGGCAGGCATAACGCAAGATGGAAATGGTAGAGTCTCATAATGAGACCTTAGTGTAGTGGCAAGGGAGGGGTATCATCAGGGTTAAGGTCAATGGCTTCAATGCATTTTTCAATAGAGCTTTCTAACTCCTTAAGAAGGAAGAAAGGAAAGCTTGACAAAATTTTATGCCTAAGGTGATTTAACTGAGGGAAAATTTGGTAGAAGGATTTGTTTTTGTATCTACCTTCAAGAGTCACATACTTCATGACAGCTAGGAAGACTTGGTCCCATGGCTGCGGAAGGGCCTCTCTCTCAAATCTCGACTGGTTACAGACCGACTTCTCATTCCCCACAAAAATGCATTCATGTTATCATTATCCTGGGTCTTGGTATGCTTCAGATACTTTTTACCAATGCTCTGTAGCCCCGTTGCCTGCATTATCACATCTTTGTTCACTTCAAAGAAAATCCCACTTAGAGTCACTCTTTGGTCTTTCCAAGAGTTGGAAAATTGTGTAGATAAACTAGGGTCGTGACCCACCAGACTCTCCATCAGGGGAGCCAAACTGCCTTCGACACATATATGCCACACCAATGGATCTTTGTGAAATTTTCCACAATTATCGGGCTTTGTTTGCACACGATCACCACCCATGATGCCACCTTGCACAAGGAAAAACAAGAGAACCAGTGAGAGTAAAAGGTTAGAGAGAATGTTTAGGGAAAATGTCACCCGCACACTTAGGATTTTTAGCCAAACAGAGCAGTGTTGGTTAATCAGAGCAAAGTGCAAGATACACACATGAGGAGGCGAATCTCTTAACGCAATCTTGGAGGGTTCATTAATGGGTGTCTTCAAACGTTTACGACTAGGTAAGAAGGACATGATGGGAAAGTAAGGTTTGCCAGCCATGCTATTCTTACACAAAAATCTAGGCAGGATGGCCGCGGGGCTAAATTTAGTAATAACAAAGAGGTCAACCTTTAGAAGAGGAGATAAAATAGCAGAAAGGATAGAGCCAAAAGGGAGCTTTTCCTCATAATGCAAGGTCACATCATTATTTTAAAAAAATTATTTTGTGAAAATATGATAGCTTAGCACAATCCCCAGAAGGAGATAACATAAGGTACGACCCTACCTAGCCTTAATCACAAGGTACCCGCCAATCTTCCTCATGATGCCCTTTTTTCCAAAGACAAAAATCACCTCATTTTTCAAATTCTACCACTTGTAGGCCACCTTAACATTAGAACCCATTCTCATAGCCCAATCAAAAAGCATGTGGACCCCCCATAAAACCCCAAAGATCACATGTTTAGTTATCATCATAGATTAAGGGATTTGTTCTTTCAAGATTAGACATTGAATACTTGGGGGTAGGTTCCCCAAATTGTGCCAACACTTAGAGAAATTCCAATGTGTGTCAAAGTTGGCTAAGGCATCAACCACACGATTTCCCTCCCTGTAAATGGGTAATATTCTTTAAATTTAACTTAGACATGAAAAGCCTTATGTGTAATAGGATGTCCTTAGTGCTCCACCCCAGTAATCTTCCAAAATTAACAACATCAATAATAGACTTAGAGTTACCTTCGATGTGAAGGTTCTCAATCCCCATAGAAACATCAATCTGTAAGCCCTTGAGCAGTGCATGGGCTTCTGTAATCATAGAAGATTGGAAACCAATTCCCCCAGCATAACCAACCACAAATTTTCCTTTGAAATCTTTGATAAATCCTCCTATGCTAGCTCTACCCGGGTTGCCTTTCGATGCCCTGTCAAAGTTAAGTTTACACCAACCCCTATCCGGAGGCTTCCATATAGTGTTACTTTTGGCTAGGAATTTGGAATTGTCATAGGAGCTTGCATCCAATTTTTGATGCCAAGCCTTGGCCATTAAAATTTATCTCTCAGTAGGTCCTTTATTCAGAGTTATCCCTTTGAAGAGAGAAATGTTTTCCTCAATGAGCTGAGAACCAATATGAAAGACATCCTTTAGACACCTCTCAATGTTCCTAAAAATCATGTTGCTTCTCTCTTTCCATAAGCACCAATAGATAATTGGAGGTACCTGGTTCCAAATTTCACAAGGTAAGGGATGAATGAATGGTCCATTCTAGCTCAATAAAAATTATTTAATATCTTTACACATGGTCCATTGAATGCCCAAGCGTTCCATAGCCATTCTCCACACATCAACAACAAACAGGCAGTGTAACAATAAGTGACCTACAAATTATTCATTGCTTTTACATAGAAAACATCTGTTGGGGATCTGGAATCCCCTTTTCCTCAAGTTGTCCTAGGTAAGAATCCTGTTGTGACAAGCGGTCCACCAAAAGAAGTTAACTTTCAGGATCATGTGATGGTTCCAAACCTTCTGCCAAAGGTTAGTAATAACACCCTGGTCCGTCAGCAGATTGTAAGATGATTTAAGATGAAGATTTTGTTATTGGACCTCTTTAGAAAGGAGTTTATAAGGGAGAAGATAATTTTTCATTGAATTAAAATATATGTAAGCAATTAAAGTAGGTATTTTGAATAAATTTAATATAGGGAGAAACAAGGGTTTTATGTAATGATTTCTAAAGAAAATCATTATAAGAATGTAAATTTTGAATGAGATCCCAAAAATAAATATAATATGGTGCATTTTTAAATTACTTAAACTTGATCCTACTTTTAATTTTCAGAAGAGGGGTACAAGAAGCTAAAGGATGGGATATGATAATCGACTTGAAAGAGGCACAATATTAGTTAATTGGTTTCACTGTATTATATACATGTATGCTATACTAGTTACATGAAAATAGGGGATAGTTGGAGGTGTATATATTAGGGTATAATATAGAATAAAAATATGGGAAGATAGATTACTATATTCAACAAGAAGACCTTAGATAGTGAGAGAAAGTTTTAGATGGGTGATTAGTCGAATGCCCCACACACAAAAGTCTTCCAAACATTAGGAGTATGAAAAGAGCTAGCAATTGGAATAGGTGTAGTATGATTATAAATAGGGTTTGTGAATATGATGAAAATTTAAACTTGACATGAAGGATGCATTATAAAGAGAATTTATAGAGTTATTATTAAAATCTTCTAGAAAATCATCTAATACGGGGTTGAAATCTTTATCCATAAAACATCATCAAATGTAGTAAATTGTGTATCTATAAATCATATGTATTAATATGGAAAGAAGAATATAAAATAATTTTCAATATGTCAAGGTTACCAAAATGAAATAATATAAAATTGATCATATTTTTATTCAAATTCCTTATTTCTTTAGATAGAAATAAAACATGTTAATATAATCTATAAAAAGAATCAAAGGAGAATGTTTTGATTAATCTAAGTGTATTTAACCTAATTAAGTTTTAAATATATCTCCTAGATGAAATACTATTTTTTTCTAATGGACGAAGGAAATTAGGAATAATAAAAAATGTAATATAATATTTCAAAAAATAAAGACAAACAAAAACCTAGATAAACACAATATCTGAAAGAATTTGTTTGAGGAAATTATTGTGAAGATGTATGCATGATTAATGGATAATAGAACAATAATGCTACTATCCAAGTGTGTTATAGGCAGGTCTATAAATAGAATCAAACTATGCAAACAAAAAATAGTGAACATGTTATGATAATGATTAAATAGATGCATAACAACATTAAAAGAAAGTTGCTACCTATCATGGCCTCTTATTGGCTAGAGAAGTAGGGGTTACTAAACTATGGTTAGAAGGGGATTCCCTTAATATAATAAATTTTCTCCTAGAGATTATCCGCCTTTGTGGTCTATAGCCCATCTAATTAATGATTCTATTTGTATCATTGATTATTTTGTTGAGGTGAGAATAACTCACGTTTTTTAGGGAGGCTAACTCGCTTGTTGATGGGTTAGCTAATTTTGGACATTAAGGCTCATAATTATTGGAATATTTATGATTCAATGCCACTTAATCTTCAAAATATTTCTAATTATGACTAGTTGTCATGTCAAGGAAGCGGTTAAGAGGGGAGAAAGGTTATTTTATTCCTTCCTCAACTAGTTTTTGCACGTTGAGTTTAGTGCCTGCTTGCATAATTATTGTGTTTTAGATGATTTTGAGATCATGGGTTGGGATTTGAGGTATGGAAGTACTTGGTTTTATAGGCTCACACATATTGTGCGCATTTTTTGCATTTCCTTTTGGTTTGTTTGCTTAACTTTGTTTGTGTAGAAGAAAAAAGTGCATGTTGTGTATAGTTTGTAGCATTCCACCATGGGAGGAGCTCACTGTAGAGTGGAGCTAAGCTCTTGTGATGAATTTTGTGGTAACAAGCCCATCTGGGAACACTTGGAGAAGGGTCGTGTTGGTCCTTATTTTTTAAGGCTTCACGGTTCTAACCCTGAGGTGACAAAGGCTTTTGTTTATGGCTGGAACAATAGGATCTTGCGCTTTCAAGGTGTGGAATTTAACATCACAGAAGATTTCATCGCGGAGGTTACTAGTCTTTCTTCAAAGGGCAGTAAATTTTATAGAGATTGGGTTGTGGCTAAGATGACCTTAGCCAATTTCTTCAAAGTTTTGAAGAATAAGAAGCTTAGGTTCATTGAGAGTGGTGGGTATGCTCGTAAATCTATTAAGCCGCTATAGAGGGACATTGCTTTGGCTATTATGCAATTTCTCACTCTAGAAGGTAGGTTCTCTATTATCTATGGCTATCATTTCATGCTTCTGAATCACTTCCACCACAAATCTTAGGTTTTGTTTCCTTTTTATCTTCTAGTTTCTATGGAAACCAGTATAGAGGATCATAGGAAAAACCTCAGAAAGGCTATTCTTCATGAAGGCCTTATGAATCTTATCTTTGATCATATTAAGTTTAAGGTGTTACCAGTTATCCCTAAGTTCCCTTCTCGTAAAAAGGGTGGCAAGAATAATGGTTATGAAACTAGTGAGTTAGCTGAGGAGTGGGAAGGGGACTCAGAGGAAGATGACTCTGTTTATGAGGAACCTTCAGAGGACGAGGGTGAGACTGTGGATGAATATGAAGACTCAAAATCATGGTCTAAGGGTTATGAAACCGATACTAAAATGAGGTAGGTTGTTGTTCCTTTGGTGAAAAATAATGTGAAGGGAAAGAAAAAATGATCCAAGAAGGGGAAGTGTATTGTAAAGCAGAGTGTGGAGGATTCTAAAGGCTTGGAGGATTCCCATGTTCCTGATGTAAAAGGGGACTCAAGTGATGGTAATGAGGGAAATGAGTAGCTGATGGAAGATAATGGGTAGGAGAATGAGGGTTTTGTTAATTCTAAGGTGGATGGTCCTAGCCAAGATGATTTTGATTCTCCTGTTGGTATTAATGTCGAGCAGGTTAAGAAAACTAATGTTAAGGTGGAGCGGCTTGGTATTATGGATAATTTGGTTGACATTCCCAAGAAGCACTAGGTGAAAGTGGAAGTTATTGAAGTGGAGGACTCCCCTGTTCAGGAGGATATGGAGGGTGTAAAGGGGGTTCAAGAGGATCCTGATGAGAACATTGATTTTCCTAATGCTCAACCAATCAACTAGGAGGAGATTAATATGGACCTGTTTTGTAGAATGGCAGAGGATGGCACTCATAATTTTCTCTCTCTTGTGAAGTGGCTCTTCTCAGAAGTAAATGAGCTTAATTCGAAGCTTTAAAACTGACAGGATGTCTATGTGGCATTAGTTAACAACAAAAAAAAGGAATGGACGGTGAAAGGTAAAGTTAAGACTATGAATGTTATTCTTGAAAAATTAGTCGTGGATGCCGATAGGCTTGGTAAAAGCCATGATGAAAGGTTGACTGCCCTGGAAGTTGTTGTTCAAAGGATCAATGAGGAACAGTTTGTGAGTATGGAGGAAAGAATTAGGAATATAAGTAATGATTTGCAGACCATGGTTAGGATCAGTAATCAATCCTTGAAATCTAGTGCTAAGGGCATGTCGGTTCTAAATGACAAAGCTATTAAGTGGACTGGTCAGCCTTTGGATTTGGGAGGACATGAGTCATCCATTGCCGAGGTTAACCACGTGAACTTGGAGGAGAAGACTGATGATAATTCTCTCAGCGAGGTGAAGAATTTGGAGGCTAGTCCTTGTTCGCGCACTAGGAGCAAGACTAAGAAAAGGGCAGCCATCACTTTTGAAGATCTCTAGGACACGGTTGAGATGCAGGACAGGGTCATTGCTGATAATATGGACTAGATTGATGTTCTTGAAAAAATATTGTAGTTTTTTACTGTTGTTTTTGGTTGTTCAGCCTAAGTGTTGATGTTTTGTTGTAGGTGTGCTTATGGGTTCTATAGTTTTATCTTTTGTTATCCTTTTGTTTTTTGTGAGCTGCAGGTTTTAATGTTTATTTCTTTTTAGTAGCTCTTCTCCATTGTAAAGGGTTTCATGGCCCCTTCAAAACCTACTTTTCCTAATAAAAAACATTAAAAGAAAAGAAAATTATTAAATTGCAACGAAAATAATATAAATATGCATCAAATCAATAAAATAATCTAAGAGATAAATGAGATAAATTAGACTTAGTGACAAAAAACCTATGTAATATTGATTCGTTAATGGTCTATATAGCTGGATAGAAAGAATCGAGGTGGTTACTTTAGAGCTTTCCAAAATGGTCAAGTCTCGAAGATGGTTATTCAACCTCCATGGGAAATCAGAAAATAGTGTTTGATTAGATTGATGTGTTCTCTTAAATCCTATAAATTTATCTTTAATTTAAAGGAGCAACATAATATCAAAAGAATATTAAGTACTTGTTACCCTACAATTTTAACAAATCCAAGCTACACCTTATGAGAAATTAAAAGTTTTGTGATTGGATAATCAAAGCAACTAAATAAGGTGGTCATTTGCACAAAGATTTGATGACTTTACTACCCACTTGATAAAGATATATTATGTATGGTTTTATAAATTATTTTGTACTAACACCTTCATTTAATTCATTTTAAGAATTCAATATTAATTTGTGTCAATTTAGGTTGGGTGAAATTAAGTTACATGGGCATAATTATATAAAAATTCTCATCAAAGTAAAAAGAAATGAAAATTAGTATTGAGAGAAAATAATATAAAAATAAATTTGGGTAAAGGGAGTTAAAGTAGTTACTCAATTACTTGTATGCGAGTAAAATATTTAAAAGGGGATTATTTCCATTGTTCAAAGGTTCTCTCCTCTTCCATAGATGAAATTGTAATTGCTTTTGGGATTTTTTTTCCATTATGTGAAATGGATAGCTTTTTGATAAGATTTTTTTCCTTCCTCATGGAATTATTGTTCTAGCAGTCTTTGTGTTATTGAAAATGTGAGTGGATTTTTTATGTAGTCAAGACCAAGGTCCCTTACTAGGTAGACCAATCTAGCCTCCATGATACACAACCAAATAAAAAAAATTAGAAATAATACATGTTCCATTCCTTTATTGATTCAAAATTCAAGATTACAATAATTAATATCCACAAAATAAAATCTACTTCATCTCCATCTTCCTAATGTCACCACACCTTTCCAAAAAAATTCCACTTCCTTGATGTTCTCTTCATCAAACTTTCTTCATGGCGGTCTTTCTATTCATGGTGACTTTACGTTTCATTTTTTAATATGATTTTGGCAGTATTTTCATGATTAAAATACAAGTTGCAATTGTCATCTTTTGAATTTTAATTGTTGGGAAATTATAAAATTACCTATAAATACAAGGTCTTTTTATCAATTCAAATCTAACAAGCAAGAGACAACTTTCATAAGAGAAAATATTATTGTCAAGAGCATTGGAGAGAAGATTTATCAGTCAATTATTGCAACAATCAAGATCAAGATCATCATGTCAAAGCTATTTGCATTCATGCATGTTTTTGGAGATAACATTGTGATGTAGGTTTCAAGTTTTCAAGCATCAAATCAAGCATCCAATCAAAATCTATTTCATGAAAGATCCAATCTTTGGAGTGATGTGTTAGACTTCAGTCCTCTAAGGGAATCCATTAAAGGGTTTGGTGAGTTGCAACAAGCTAGTGTTCATTCATCATTCTTTTCATTTATGATTTCATTTCATTTCAAGGTTTAATTAACAAACTAGGGTTTGACCAAGTAAAACCCTTATAAACCAAAAATAAACATTTATCTCCTCTTTGTGTGTTTCCATATTTATAGGTGGAGTGAAATTAGATCAAAAGTGCAAAGTTGTCAAAGTTGTCATCAAAGTTGTCAAGCCACGAAAACTCATCTATAGAATTTGTTTTCTTCCTTTTGACAATAAATCATGGAGAAATTAGAGCCTTAGATCCAACATCAGAGGATTTCAAAAATAATTTTCAGAGAAAGGATACAAGGAGACATTCACTAGAACAATATACCCTTACGACACTTTTGGAGTTGAGTACAAATCATCTTAGCCTTCTTAGATTTACTAGTTAATGATTGTTTCTGATAGTACATTATCATAATACTTTAAATTACAAGTGGTAGATCTCAGTTATTAGATCATTACTACACTTTTATTCATCTCCCAAAAGTTCCTTTTATTTAGATATTGGGGTGTCCAATTTAGGCGTTGCATCCTGGTACAGTTTTCAGGACAAGATTTTCTAGGTTATTAGATATCATCTTGCATCCCCCAGATCTACCTGCAAATTATAATTTCTATTATTTTTATGCTTTAAATTCACTTTTCAAGTCTTACATTGCACAATTGAGCTCATTTAGTATTTTTAGTTTATCTCTCCAAAGTGCATTTCAGTCATATTTTACACTTTTTTGTCATAAGGAGAGATCACATAGTGTCCCAAAACTTGGAGTTGACTCACCTTAAGGGTTGTAGGTCAAATCTAATCTCTTGTGGCACTATCCTTCTTCCTAATGAAATTGGAAAAGGTGGATTTGTGATTAGGTGGACACCCCTTTTTGTGCCTTTTTGGCATAGGTCCCTCATTTCTAGGTCTTTCTATTTTGCACATCCACCATTTTCATATGTTTCATTGGGTAAGTTAACAGAACTCTAATTTTATCTTAGTTTGGGATCACTAGACTTATATATGAATTTAGTATTTTCTTATTGATATTTTTTCTAAGTTAAATACAATCCTTCAAGATAGACTCTATGCAAATTAGAGCCTATTGTGCCCAAAAGAGATTTATAAAATTCATAGGGAAAACCATCACAACCAAAAGCCTTATTGATTATCATACTATTTGTTAAGAAAATGTGACATTAACTTTGTATTCCTATTCCATTAATATATCTCCATGTTTATTGGAGTGTGTTCTAAGGGACATGAGAGAAAAGCATTAAATTATGACATATTGCAATTATATTTTAAAGAGGTGATTTAATCTAAGTGGAAGTTACATGGCATAATGGACAAAATACCATTCCTAGGAGTCCACTTATGAAAGGTGAAAGTTCATGCCTTGGAAACCTAAGTGAAGGAGGAGTTTGGTGTCCATCTGTGTTTCATCATGGAGTTAAAGAGAATCAGGGAGTTACAATCCTCATTGACTATGGGCTAAGCGCCCATGAGAGAACTCATGTGAAGGGAATTAAATATTTTATTATGTTTATTGGCTGTACAAGAGGTAGGAATGAGTTTTTTCAATTGATATTTGCCTCTTATATCAAGTTACTATTTTTGGTTTTCCTTCCACAAGTTTCTATAAATTGGAGCCATGGGATGGTAGTTTTATGTAAATTTCTTGCAAGTTAGATTGATTACATCATAATAGTGAAGTGTATTTTTGTGTATCTATTTTTTGATGATTAATAATATACTTTTACTTTCTTATCATATGGATTTTTTCCTCAAAATGGTGTTTCCATGTAAATCTAGTGCCTCTTATGGTTTGCTGATTTTTCTATTAATTTTTCATGTGCAATCACATATATAAATCTTATTTGGTAATCTTATTTTCATATTTGCAATAACTTGCATAAGTTAATAGTGCAAATTATATTCACCTTGTTTTCAACACTATTTACTACTAGATGCAGATATTTTAGTGTGAGAAGCTTGTGAGAAGTCATTATTTGAGTGGTGATGAGATACAAGGGAACAACATCTAGTAATTACTTAAGAAAAAATATTATGTTTAAGAAGGTTATTGATCTTTGAAAACATTCTTGAAATTTTAATTTAAGGCATTCAAAACATCAAGAATCCTTAAAATATTTCTATTTATAATTTCAATGGTTTTTATTTCTTAACTATATTTTAAGTATGCAATGCTTGAAAAAAATATTTGGAATCCTTGTCTTCAACTTCCAGCCAATGAATTTGATGTTTGATTTCAGATCCTCTAGAAGTATATACATTAGATATTTGCACTTGATGGTAGGGATTGTTTGGATATAATTATAGAGGCTTATAAAAGATCATGACCTCAAGTTAAGTGGAAACACAAATGAGCTCTAAATCATAGACATGTGTGCTAGTTATAACATATAGATCTACAATAATAGGTTGTGTGTGCAATGGAATTATCCCACCAATAAATAATATCAATATCAACTCCTAGACATGACACCATATAACAAACATATTATAAATCCTCTATCTTGGAATGACGTGTTTAATTAAAATAACATTTCCTCTATCTTTGGCTTTTGAAAACCCCACTCAATCCAAAAACATATTAGAGAGTGAATAGAAAGAATAATGCATATATAAAGGGTTCAACTAGAAGTGTGTAATAGTTGGTTATTGAAAAATATAACTAAGAAAATATCCTCACATGATCAATCCTCTTTATCACTCTTTTAGACCCTATAAACAAGTTGGACAACGCATACCCAATTAAAGAGGAGGTTTGATAACAATATTATGACCATAAAGGCTAAATTTACTTAAGATAAATGTGTTAGGTCTAAATAATTTATTGATCTTTTGAAACATTCTTGTAATGTTGAACAAAGGCATTCAAAACATCAATAAGCCTTTAACAATGCATATCTATTTCTCAAATGACTTTAATCTTTGAACTACCCTTATGCAAGGGCTTTAGCAATGATTTTGTAAAAGTTATCAATTGGGTAAGTTAATAGGTCTCTAATTCTATCTTAGTTTGGGATCACTAGCCTTAGATATGAATTTACTATTTTCTTATTTCAATATTTTTTGTGAGTTAAATACAATCATTCAAGGTAGAATCTATGCAAATTAGAGCCTATGTGTCCAAAAGATATTTATAAAATTCATAGGGAATTGAACCGTCACAACAAAAAATACTTATTGATTATCATACTATTTGTTAGGAAAATGTGACATTAGCTTTGTGTTCTTATGCCATTCATATGTCCCCATGTTCATTAGAATGCGTTTTAGGGGACATGAGAGAAAAGCATTAAATTATGACATATTGATTATATTTTAAAGAGGTAATTTAATCCCGATAGAAGTTACACGACATAATGGACAAAATATCATTCCTAGGAGTACACTTATGGAGGGCGAAAGGTCATGTCTTGGGCACCCAAGTGGGGGAGGAGTTTGGTGTCTGTTCGTGTTCCATTGGAGAGTCAAAGAGCATTGGGGAGTTACAATCCTAATTAGATATGGGCTAGATGCGCATGAGATAAGTCATGTGAAGGGAATTACATATTTATTATGTCTATTGGTTGTCCAAGAGGTAGGTGTGGGTTTTTCAAGTGGTATTTGCCTCTTGTTTCATGTTACCATTTGTGGTTTTCTCCCACAAGTTTCTATAAATTGGAGACATGGCATGGTAGTTTTATGTAGAGTTCTTGCAAGTAATAGGGTGCTATTGGATTTATTAGAGAATAGTAGTGAAGTGTGTTATGTATCTCTTCAATGAAGATTAATAATATACTTTCCCTCTTTCTTGTGTGGATTTTTTTCCGAAAAGGTTTCTCCACGTAAATTTGGTGTCTCTTATGGTTTGTTGATTTTTTATTAATGTTGAATGTGCAATCACATATGTCAATATGATTTTTGTAATCTTATTTTCATAGTTATAATCACTTGCATAAATTAACATTGGAGCTTATCTTCACCTTGTTTTCAATACTATTCACTACTACATGTAGATCTCTTAGTGAGAGAAGCTTGTGAGAAGCCATTATTTGAGTGGTGATGAGATACAAGGAAACAACATCTAATAATTACTTGAGAAAAAAATATTAGGTATTAAGAAGGTTATTGATCTTCGAAAACATTCTTGAAATTTTGATTTAAGGCATTTAAAACATCAAGGATCCATAAAAATATTTCTATTTATAAATTCAATGGTATTTATTTCTTAATTGTATTTTAAGCATGCAATGCTTGAAAAAAATATTTGGAAGCCTTGCCATCAACCTCCAGCCAAATTTTGTGATGCTCACTACTTGAATGAGATAGATTGGCATAACATTTGTAAAGGGAATAGAAATGGTATTCATGGGATTGTCAACCATGCCCTTCCCAACTGCAGGCTGGTCCATTATCACTTGTATTCCCATGGACTTCAATTCCTCTACTGAGCATAAACAATTACAGGCTTCCCAAGGCTCTAGTAGATATTATAACATCACTTGTACCATCTTTCAAAAATACTTGCTACTCTCTTCCATCTGCATCTCTGAAAACAACCCCCTTCACTTTAGGCCTTGTTTTCTCTGCAAAAGAACATAGTATATTGTTGGAATATTCTTGTAATTTCTCCCACATCACATGAGGAGAAATTTAGGATAGAAATACAATTTGCATGAAAATTAAAAAAAAGTAGATAGAATTTGCATGATATTATTCTTAGAGTTTGTAAATTGCATGTAGAACTCTATCTTGCATGCAACATGCATGATAGGTTTCTAATATAAGTATTGTAATGAAAACACTCTATATATAGAGAGAATATAAAATTCATTTTGATCAGAAAAATAAAAAAGCTAAATCTTTGTGCTATCTTTACATATGTCTATCAACAAGTTGTATTAGAGCAGGTTCCAAAAGACTATCAGAACTGAAAGATTGGGTGAGAGTTGAAGTATGAAGAAGACCTCTATCGAGAATCTGAGACATGATGTAATCAAATTGAATAAATAAAATATTTTTGTGTGTATTAAAACATTTTTGTGATTTCTATAACAGTTTTATGTTTATTGTCTATGTATTAGAATCAACATATCAGAAGTTGCAACTGTTTTTGAAAAGCCCAAAAAAAAAAGTGTTTGAAGCCTACTATATAGTCGCTACCAAGTCAGGAAGATTGTGGGTGCTAGGTGGAGTTGTGCATAAAAGTATTTTCTATTTCTATGTTGAGTTTGCATGGAATGTGACTTTTTGAAGTGAAGTTATTATTTGGCAAGTGCATTTTTTGCATGTGCAAGTTTAGTGATAATTGGCAGTTGCAGTGTTGCATGTGATGACAATTGAAAACTTACCATTATGCATGGGCAATGGTTTTGGGTCTTTCCATGTTGCATCTTCAATCTTTGGTAGTTGATTTAGAAATATCTAATTTATGGAATGTAAGCTCCTATATATATTGAGCACTTGTATTTTGGAGTAGTAGTTGTTATTTTATTGAAGTATCTACCGAAATTACCCCAGAATTGAGAAGTGTGGAGACTCCTAAAAGAGCATAGCTCTGCAATTATAGTGTAACTTGTTTATTGTTGTTGAATAATTGAGTTGTGTTTTGGAGTGTGGGGTTTTTCTCTTGAAAGATTTTTCTCCACATAAAATTTTGTGTTAAGATTTCATTTTTTTATCTATTTATGATATGTATGTGCATCTCCTGCTTACTCAAGTTCCTTTCAATTGTAGAATAAAGAAAGGAAACGATGATCATAGTTTTTAGCAAAGGTTTTTTTTTTCCTGTTCAAAGTCCGCCACTAAAGTTAAAAGGAAGTTGCTGGAAGGAAAACAAAAAAAGAGGAGGTGAATTGCATGTAAAGGCCATAGCTAGCAAATCGTTGTATCTTTTTTAGAGCCACTAAAGTTGATTCACAAAATTGTGAAGTTGCAGAAAGCGATAGTGAGAATTGAATGTTTGAGAAAGGTGATAGATATTGTCTTGTAAGACATCATGAAAATTGAAAAATTACAGATAGTGAGAATGCAAGAAGTGTACTTTTAAATTAAAATTGTGTTGAACTGAAGATCAATTGACAAAGAGATTATGAAAATCAGGTTTGAGAATTGAAGATGTTGAAACATTAGTGATCGAACTGAAGATCAATTAAGATTATGAAAACCGAGTTTGAAAATTGAAGATGTTGAAGTATTTGTGGTCGAAACTAAGGGGGGGTGTTGGAATATTCTTGTAAGTTCTCCCACATCACATGAGAAGAAAGTTAGGACAAAACTACAATTTGCATGAAAATAAAAATAAGATAGAATTTGCATAATAATTATTTTTAGAGTTTGTAAGTTGCATGTAGCATGCATGATAGGTTTCTGGAAAAAAGTATTGTAATGAAAACCATCTATATAGAGAAGTAACATTTAATTCATTTTGATTAGAGAAATAAAAGATGGCCATCAACATATATGAAGTGTAAAGAAACAAGTTGACTAATTGATCTTAAATTCAAATAATCTATTATTTCTTTATCATTATCATGATAGATCATGGAATGTGATTCGTAATATTGAAGACAAAATTAATTCACATAATCGAATATAAAAATTAATTATATTAAATATTATTGATTGTGAAAATCTGATATTTTAATTCATAAATGTTACACATGATCCACCTATTTTTTAATTATTTAAACTCTAGCATAATTTTGATTTATAATTTTTTCTTTCTTTAAAATACCTTTTGTACAAAAAGAAGACGTTGAACTGTTGCATACAGCAAACTGTAAGTTTTCTTGGGTTGGCACGATGAACAAGAATATCAGCGGCTGTAGAGCGATGTCCTGTCTGATTAAAAGTTGTCCCACCAAACTTGGTACAAGGGATGTGGTCACATGTGAAGCCATTGTAAGGAGAAATGCCTGCTTCCATAAGACCTTCCGCTACTGCATTCTGCCATTCATTTGGGGGTGGTCGATGGGCTACTACACTTTCCACCCAACTATAAGATTGCTCCACCAGGCCTGGCTCCAATCCCATGGATTTCACCTCACTTGAACTTGCACGTGTGTAAAATCCTGCATTGAGACAGGTGCCTCCTCCCAACACTCTTGATCTTATATTTATCACCTATTTATTTTTATGAGAGAGAAAGAGAGAGTCATGTAAATTTCTAAGTCAACAAATTTACTTAAAAAACAAAAAATTGTTTTTAATATATGCTTTCATGTATATTATATGTAAAATTAACAATTATATTTAAAAAACAACAAGCAAATGAAGCAGGGTTTATGGTTTTGAATTATAAATAGACAAGAAGTACAAGAACATCAATTTTAAAATCTACCTAGCATTCAACTGATCTAACTATATATTTAGGAGAGAGGACCTAGTAGTTGAGCATGTTCTACTAGTTGTGATAATATATGTTGATTTAATACCCAATATTTTTAATATAGCACTAGCAGTTGTGACTTTAAAATTATTAATGTTGGCCATGAGCATTCATAATTGAATGAAATGTATTCTTTAGACCTAAAAAACAAAAAATTATATGATGTCATATTGATACACCAACAAAACATGATCAACTATTGCACTACCCTTTATTTTTGGGATCTTTTTTAGTACCTCAACAAAAATCATGTTGATGTGGCATCATATTTCATTATGTGGGCTTGAAACCTTAATTAGAAATAGGAGCTTTGTCAAATAAACTATTTTAAAAAATTGAGAATGATTCAAAATCATGATTTATAATTTTGAGAGGCATGATGTTCAACTACTAGATCCTCTCCTTATATGTAGATATAAATTTTATCCTTGAGTTAGCTCACTCAATCTCGACTATCATTTTGGATAATCTAAATGGTGAGTTCAACTCTTGATTTTTTCATCATGTAGATTAAGGTCAGTTATACATCATTCCAAAGATTATAAAAGTCTAGCCTTGTAAAAAAAACTAAACTCCAAATCAATAAATTAAACTTTCAATTCCTCTTTTGATATATATATATATATATATATATATAAAATGAAAATGAGAAAAAAACAGGTGGGTTGCTTGACGTTCAAATCCCTGCTACTTTTCAGTCTATCCCATGCAAATCCACGACAGTTATTTCTACAAAACTGAAAAGTGATCATTATTTCAATAAAGAGAAGAGACGCCATTATATTAATCTTACCCCATCTTCAGATATAAAAAGCTGGCTGATCGTACCCTGACTTCTCCCACTGCCCATTCTTTACTTCTTTCATAAATGAATGCTCTCCTCTGACAACAATAAACAAAGGAAAAATGAAAAGTGTTCTAATTCAGTTATAAAATGTAATCCGAAATATTGATAATAAAAATATACATAATTGATCCGAAATATTAATGATAAAAAATTACATATAAAACCTATAGACTCAAATTATAAACTATGAAAATGTCACGTTTTAAAAAACATAACCTATCATCCTTGTGCAGAGATGCAGAGAAAGGCATGCAGGAGGAGACATATGAACAGCGTGCTCGCTTTAACGCCCATATCAGAATTTATCCAGAATTATTCTGAGTTACTGACTTATACTTCTCAAACTTTTACCCAATCAGATAGACACAACTAGCTGATTATTTGGATCGAATTATTCTGCTTTAAAGTACAGAATAGGTAGGTGATATTTTGTCTGACATAAATTACTCTCAGCTCAAGGAACATCAGTTAGGTCTTCATCTCATTAAATTACATTTTGTACAGTAGTTTTGATTTTGATTTAACACTGGCCAACTGTCAACAACGAAGAACAAAGAAAGAAGGTGAAAATAGTTGGACACGAGGATATCTATGGATGGATGTTATCAGAATGTATTTTACACAAGTATCATAGATTATCTATGGTTTCGTAGAAATTATTTTTTTTCTATTTTAATTTATTTTTTCATAATGTGTTTGTTAAATTTCATTAGTAATATTTATAATATTCATTCAGCAGGGTTTATTTAAGTGCACAATTTTTTTTCACACGCCGGTTAAAAGTAGACGTAATATTTAGTTCATTTTGACACTCTCAATAAATCTTATATCACCTACTTTTATAGGTAATGAAAGAGTTTAAAGTTTGGAACAAACTTTTTTTAAATAAATAAGATTATTACTTATAGTGGAGGATGAAATTGCATATACAACTCTTTTATTTAGTTATTTCTTTCATTGTTCATCTTGTCATAAATATAGTAGTTTCATATTCAATTTTTCAATGTTGAAAATAAATTGACCTTAACCTAAAGCTTATTAACCATTAGCCTACATTCATTTGCAATTATCGTAGTAATCACTCACATGTGTTGGACTTTATAGTGGGTGTGGATCTATCTATTGGATCAAATCACATTCGTGGCCTTGTCTTTCTAATTCAAGCCTCTCTTCTTACCTTCTCGAGACACCATTTTCAAATAATTTGGTTACTCACCGACTTGCATGCTACATATTTTGACTTGAGCAATAATGATCTTGTATTAAAATCCAAGCCTTAAGTCATTAGTTTATGATGATGAATCATAACAAAACATATCTTATCAAAAAATCAGCATTACATTAGACCTTATGATCTAGGAGGATCTGCAAACATTAGTTTTTGTACAATGTCACATTGTCAAGACCATGATCTATAACACATTGAATCCCGTCCCAAATGTTCATGATATCATAGGGACCATCCATCTAGCTTATATAGATGTCACACACCCAATAATGGCACATAACACTCTACAAAAGATCAAGCTCCACAATAGCCATATTTCCATCAAACCTTCTATGCAATTAGTACCATAGTTTCAATAAGGTTCTAACTCACACCACACATCATCCTAATGTTCACAGTGTCACACATTACATAACAAATATTATAGTCATCATGATAACCTAGGTGGCACTCTTAAGGATCATGTTATGATAGATCATTTTCCAACACATTGTGATACTACTAGCCACATCACTCAACCATTAGGAGATGATAAGTCACATGGAAATAGTTTGACTTTCATAATGACTCTTGGCATCACAACATCCAATATATATAAATATTTATAAGAGTTGGTATAGAATACTCCACACCATTTGGTTGAATATTGTAGCCATCCAAAATCTAGGAACTTATATGAAAGTACAAGAGAGACCAACTATGAATGAATGATATTCTATCAAAGGATCCAAATGATAGATTAAAATTGGATTATGATTATTTGATTTACACATGAGAACCCCTTGGTTATATACCCAATGTGAGACATAGGATCAGGCAAAATCATGACAAGTGTCTTAATCCTATGTCATGAGACAACAAACATTAAAAGACTTAAGACAAAAGAATTAAATGATATAAGATAAGATAAGATCTAATGTCAATTGAGTAGAAAGATTCCTAGGACCTAAGTAAACTTAACTTGTGAATAGGACCTACTAGGTGAACTAGTTAGGTAAAACACCCAATTCACACAAACACCCCTCTTAAGTGCAACTTAGGGAGGAATAAACCAATGCAAATGATGCAAAGATGGGTCCCAATTATGAGGCCATATTAGGTACCCATGTACAAATGCAATCTCTCAAAAACAAAGAAAAGAAGAAAACTTAATGGGAAAAAACTCCTCCCTAAAAGGAAGATGAAAACAAAATGCTCTCAATGAATAATGAGAAGGAAAAAACTCCATGTGAGGAAAACGTCCCCCATAAGAGAGAAGAAGAGAGACCATGTGGCCCCTCCTCAATGTAGAGTCTCTTACAATGATTGTAGATGATCAACACTAAATGTTGAAGATAGTCCAATCTCGTTGAACAACATTCCTCCACTTAGGAAGAAATAAAACCAAGATGTTATGCATGATGTCTTCCCATTCCTGAAAGGAAGATGAGGGATAAAGGATTATGTATGATGTCGCTGGATTATGCTCAAGTGTCTCCGCGTTGATGCCAAAAGTTGACACACTCCAAACAGGCGTTCTAGGCCACACTACAAAAGATGAAAATCCAAAATCTAGTAGAGATGATTGTATAACACAATCCAAAGATAAAGATATATCCTCTAAAGATAAAGAAGCCTCCCCCAAATGTTGTTTAAAATTATCCACAATCATGTCAAACGATGAAGAATGACCATGAAGAGAATGAACAAGAGGGTCAAAGTGTTTCCTCACAACTAATAAAGAAGGATCATCTCCATCAAAGAGAAGATATATGCAATCAATGGTGTCTTCCAAATTTGAAATTTGGAACTCACAAAACAAACGTAAAATGTCTATCAAGTACCCATCCATATTAACCATCTCTAGAAGACAATGAATGTCATGTTGCACTAAATCACAAGAAGCCAAAACTATGGCAACACAAATATCATCAAAATAAATCATAGATGAAGGAGATGGAAAATCAACACATGTCTCTAGATCCTCAAAAGATGAAATAATATTAAGATTCAAATGACCATATTGAATCTCCTTAAAAGTGTCCACACTAGATGCTTGAATGTGAACATCATCTAAATGAATAATATGAGAAAAATATGATATGGTGTAGACACAAGATTGATGATCAACCTCCCCAACTACAACTATATCTCTTCTATGCAAATACTATATTATAACATAATATAGTGTGAAATCAACACTCTTTCTTGCTCCACCATGTGTGACCTGATAGATAAAAAGGATATTGGTAGATAATGAAGGCACATAAAGAATATCATTAAGTCTTATATTTGTAAGGAAGCTAAGGTAGCAAAACAACTTCCTACACTAATCTTGAGAGGAGGATATAATGTAAAAATTTACAGGTCTTTACAACAATTATAGAAACTTAAACATAAATATCATGTATACCACAACATAGTGATTTATGTGGGGAAAACCCTTTTGGGAGAAAAACTCCACTCCAAAAGCTACCCAATATACTTGCAGAGCAAGCTTTTTATAGGAGTATCACCAACCAAAGATCCAGAGGTAACATGATCGCTATCAAACTCTCAAAATACATCACAATACACAGTCATACTATAACCACCTCATTAAATAAGGTTACATTCTAGGGAAATTCAAGACAACAATATTTGACTATTAGATCCAAGACCTAATGATGAATGGTCTAGATTTAAACAATAATAAAATATACATAAATTTGGCTCTCGGGGGCATTGCCCACAAGCCCCTATTGGGGCATGTGGCCCCTGAACCCCTCGTAGAGGTACCCCCTGCACTTCCCCCTCCTGTCCTTCCCCCCCCCCGCTCCTCCCCTGCGCTTACCTACCAATAGTACCTTATGTTATTACAAGGTTGAGACACATTATCCCAACACTATCATCCATGTCAATAGATCCCTTCCCAAAAACAAACATATATGTGTTGTTAGCCATCAAGATGTGTGGTGATGAACAAGACTCAAATGAAGAGAACATACTCTCTTATGAGGCCATATGATGCGAGGCTCCTAAATCAACTATCCACCTCTTTGACTCAAAATATGCAACTACAAAAAATGATTTCCCCTTTTGTCTCTCAAACTTTGATAAATAAGAAGAATATGAATCCCTTGACATTGTTGAAGGAAAATTGATTTGATTCTTCTTAAGAATATTTTTCAGCTCATCAATTTGTTTTGAATAATATTGATGTTCATCATACCCTATTTTCTTGCAATATGCACATTTAGGCTTCTCCTTCTTAGATGATTCCCTTTGAGAGGGGGGATACTAAATCTTTGTGTAGCTTGTTCTTTTTCTTCTTTTAAATATTCATTAATTATTTTTGTACCTAAGGATCACTAGCCACCAATGCTTGTCGTTTAGAAGACCTGATTAGACCCATATAAATTATCTTCACTTCCTCTTGGATTAGGAGATTTAGAAATTCATCAAATTTAGGATCAACATATGATGCTCTTATAGAAATTTGATGGGTATGAAAGATAAAAGAACATTGAATACTTAGGACCAAGCTTGGATAACACATTTAGAATCAATTGTAAATCCTCCTTTTCAATATATTAATCTTTCAGTTGTGTTCTTAGTTGCTTAATCTTTGATGGCTAGTCCTGGATATGGTCAAAACCTTTAGGATTAAGACTCATCAAATCATTTTCAATTTTATATCCCCTAATCTTATTAGTTTTACCATAATTTTTTTGAAAAATTTCCTAAGCCTCGTTAGGTGTTATGTATGATCCAACATGAAATTGTAAGCCAAAATAAACTAATGGACCTATGCATCCAAGTGTTTTCTCACGACATATCTCCCATTTTTCCAATTATTTAGCATCCATAGGTTGAGAAATGGTTTCTTTTAGATGACCTATATAATCCTTTCCCATGAGATAATTCCACACTTATTTTCTCCATGAAGCATAATTATATGGAGTTAGGAGTTTAATTTGATATTTTCTCATGTTGCAAGGACACACAAGCATCAAAAGAAAGAAATCAACCACCACAAGATTACCCACTAACACTATATGATTTTGGCACTTTATATGTAGTGTGATTACAATGCCAAAATGCTTTCCAGAGTTTACAATGCTAAGATGGATCAAATATGGAAAACATAGTATTATCTCAGAGTGAGATCCTCAAACTGAAATTAAAATTTCCCAATATGGTCTTAACTTAAAACAAAGCCTTTTCAAAAGGATAAATCTTCTCCAGGTGCTAGTATGTCCAAGTGATAAATTAGAATGAAAATATGCACAAATCTAAATAAAAAGCTACATGGGACTAAATATGGAAAAAGTGTATGGATAGAATTATGGAGCTCCTCAATACCTTTCCAATGCCACAAAAATTAGGAAAACTGGATAAACTAGAAAAAAGTTATGACATCGAAGGTGGAAAAAGGAAAATTTGACTTCAGTCAAAAAGTAAAATTCACCTACAAAAAAATCTAAAAAATGGCTTGCACCACTATGAAGTGCTCGAAACTATCTTTTCGTCAATATCTTGTTTAAATTTTTTTGATACCGTAGCAAAAAGATATGGAATTTTTAAAAGAATCCATATTAGGTCTTGGGAGGTAAAAATTGGATCCTCGAGGAATAAGTGCCTAACTTCTTAAAAAAATAATGCCACCAAAGTGGCAGACATTCCAACAGAGCTTCCCCTTGGGTGGGCAGTGGGTACTCATGCTACCCGGGCCTAAGCCTCCTCCACAAGATATAAGACCCTATTTAGGGCTTCAATGTGATTGGGGGATATATAAAATGGTTATTAAAACAATATTTAAATAAAAAAATCCACCTTCATACCTTATTGATTGATGGATGACGCTGACATGACGACACTCAAGTAGGGACTACATAGTGATTACACCTACATAGAATCATACCGCAAAAAATATTTCCTCAAATATGCCTTGGATATTTTGTAGATGCCTATAGATAGTGATTGGATGGTACAGTAGAGTATGGATAGTATGGATCCATACTATACAAATTTTGTAGACTGTAGTGACAAAGATTATGATAAGGGGAAAACAAATTCCTCTAAGGGATTGGGGAAAGTCTTTGATTTTGATGAATTGACAATTGATCTTAAAGTTTATGGGCCTTTTGGATGTGATGGGAAGGTCTTCTTTGACCAATTTTTTTCTAAAATTATAGCTACCTCGAGCAGATCTAACAACCACCTCCCAACTTCAAGCCCTCATAGATCCGGCCTTAGATGTTTAATTTGGACAAAACAAAAGGAAAAACTAGATTTCTTGAACCCTCTAAACTCAATGGTGAGCTTAGATCTACACCAACAAGCCTTTATATTGACTTGCAATACAAATCCACAAAGAGGAAACCCACAAATCTAGTATTTCTTATATATATATTTTTATTCTCCAAATTATCATTTGATGCAAGAGAAGAGAATACTCAAATTTTTAAGTTGTAGCAAGATCTACAACCTATATATCTCAATTAAGACTAACAAAAATCAATCCCACAAGCTTTGATACCATGTAAGAGTTGGTATAAAATACTCTACACCATGCATGATTTGGCTAAATATTGTAGCCACCCAAGATTTAGGAACTTCTATGAAAGTACAAGAGAGGTCAACTATGAAAGAATAATACATTGTTTTATCAAAGGATGCAAATGATAGATTGCAATTGGATTATGAGTTTTTGATAAATACACATGAGAAACCCTTGGTTATATAGCCAAGGTAATACATAGGATTAGACAAGATCATGACAAGTTTCTTAATCCTATTTCATGAGACAAAAAACATTAAATCACCTAAAACACAAGAAGTAAATGACTTAAGATAGGATATATTTCCAGCTAATACTTCTATAAATATTCCTAGGACCTAATTAAACTTACCATGTGAATAGGATCTACTAAGTGAATTAGTTAGGTAAAACAACTAATTCACACAAAAAATATCCATGGAATAGATAGATATATAAAAGGAGATAGATTCTCTAGCACCTATAATCTAAGTCAATTAGTCTTTGATAAAAAATGAAAGGAAGCAATTGTTGGAATATGTTTCCTACACTAATCTATGAGAGGAGGTATGTCTAAAAAATATTAATCATGCACTTACAAGGAAATAAAAACAAACTGAATATACAATGACAATGATTTATGTGGAGAAAAATATTTTAGTGGAAAAACCCTACACTCCAAAAAATTTAGTGTAATATTTATTAATCAATGGTTACAATACACTTGTGAATACTAAGATTTTATAGGAGTATTACTAACAAAATATGTGGATTAATTATAGAAACATAATAGTACCTAGACAAAACTCACTATGGAACCTTCATCTCAAGAACCGAATAAATAGGAGAATCAATAAATGAACCCATAAAATGATAATTAGGGAAAAATTATCTAAAAAACCCCAAAATGTAGTGCATAAATCTATAACAAAAAACCCAAGCCTAAATCCTAAGATGAGTTCACTCACTAAAAATAGTATGTTGTTTCTACCTACCATAAGCTCATCATATTCCACTTGCTATATTTGGCTCTCCATTTGAACTCCCTATCTCCATTCAATATTTTCTTATGACATGTCATAATATGCATCATAAGTTTGTCAATAGGTGTAACTCCCTCTTATAGCTCTTTTGCATGTCATAGATCTATTTTTTACATTTCCAATGTGGGAGGCCATAAATTTTGATCTAGGAGTTCCTTTGAGCCCCTTTCTACAATTATATATCTCAAAGATATCTACATTTCAATAATTTGAGAAGTGATGTCAAATAACCCATAATATTTGTTTTGGCAAAAAACAATCCATATAGCCGAAAAATTGAAGTATTATGTTTTATAGCCTAAAAATCACACTTTTGTAATCTTAACATTAAGAACAAGGTTGAGGCACCTTTTCTAAAAAAATATGCATCATCACTCACTTGACATAAATATTTAAATTATTTTCATGGATAATCTTCCCGCATCAATCTTAAAAAAATATAATGTTCCAAAAGTACAACTCTTAGAGACTATGAGACTTAGATAAGGCTATAAAATCTTCTACAACCATTACAAAAATTACTAAAACTTATAATAAACCATTCATAATAAAAAAAAAGAATGAGTTGGTGTATATAGTATTCACAACCACTCCCCCACCATCCATCACATATCCTCCTCTCATACCGCCATCTTCTTCTAATGATATCCCTCTTCAACCTAGATGTTGAATAATTAACTAGAGTAATATATTCATATTAGATCGAACATTTGCTCAAATTATTTACATAATCCTTTTCTAACTTCCTCCAATATGACCTTAGATACATATCATCCTCTCCTTAGGGACTATGATGCAAATGTGTATTGTTAATATCATAGGGTTCTTGTCCATGCCATTGAGAGAGATGTAGGCTTGAAACATAAGATCCAAGATTTTATCTAGACAATAAACTCATTCATGTTTATGAAATAAATGAAAAAGTGAAACCTTCCATAGCACCCACCGACTAAAATCTCCAAATTTCATAAACCCCTTTCCTCGTCATTTAAATAATATTGACCCCCTTAAACAAACCTCTTTTCTAGAATGAAAATGCAAAAACAACATTAGACACCCATAACGACATGACACTTTCATATGATAATATGTTTGACATGATAGAGGAAAATCTAACTAATGTGGATGCTATATCTTCTCATTCACCTATAGGAATTCTCATAATCACATTCACAGATGAATAAACAATAATTATGATGGACCCTTATACATTATGGTTTTGTTAATGACAAGTCTTGTGAGGGTATTTTGATTGATCATATGTATGCTCTTTCAACATCAAAATGGAAGAAAAATTCTATGGTATTTAGGCCCACCACGAATCATATTCAAAATCAAGAACAACTTTGAAGTGTTAAATGGGACATACATTGAAACATCAAGAAGATTTATTTAACCCATTGGAATTGATTCTAAGGCTTTACAAGTCATCCTTTATGTTATACCTATTTTTAATTTATTGCACATCTTTTAGGGATGACCATGATTAAGAGCATAGAAATTTGTACCATTAATCATGTGCCAATGCCTTAAGTTTATTGGTGGAGATAAAATAATTGTAATACCCCAATCTAACATTAAGCTGATTTAAAAACATTGATTATTGACAATTTTTGAAAAAAGTCTCTGAGCGGGAAGGTGAGGAGCACCGCTCAACGATCTTCTGAAATTCCTGAGGACGCGAAGTTTGTTGTGGGTGCAGATGGCTGCGGACTGGGGGATGCGTATGTTTCCCTGTGCGGGAAATCGAATCCCTTCCCTCGGCCTTCTGCGGAGGTTGAGGTCACGACGGACGTAGCATTCTCGGTGGATGGCTGCGGGCAGACTGGGTGTGACAGGGGCTCTGTTGTTGCTCGGATTTTGGTCTTTGTTCTTGGTGTTGCGTAGGTGGATGTCCTTGCAAGGGGCTTTCCTTCTTCAGTCCAGATAAACTCGTTCTCTGAGGATACTAAAGTGGGTTCCCGACCTCCTGTTTTGGTTCGAGCTTGAGCTCTGCCCTATGCTTGTGATTCCACTGTTGTGGTCTGTAGACCTGAGGTTGTTGAGAACGAGGAATATTATTTAAAGCAGGGAGTGGTTTGTAGGTTTAATGGCTTTTGGCCCTTCCTTCCTGATCTCCATAACTGGGTTTCCACCTTTTGGAAGCCGATGGTCATTGGTGAGATTGAGATCTATCCTAGTGCAAGGGGTTTCTTTGTAGCAGCCTTTGCCTCTTCCGTGGAGCGGGACAGTGTGTTGGATAGGGGGTGGATGTGGGGGATTCATTCTCTGTCCATTAGACCTTGGTCTCATTCTTTCAATCCCCTTACAAAGTTGTTGAATACTAGATTAGTTTGGGTCCGACTGTTGAATCTCCCTCTCTAGTTTTGGGAGGATTCATATTATGAAGCTATTGGAAACACGATTGAACACTTTTTAATGGTGGACTTTATGACTTAGGAGCTTGGGCATACTACGATAGCTCATATTTTAGTGGATTTGGACATCTCCAAACCTCTTCATGTTGATGTGGTCTTGTTGGTGGAGGAAAGTCCTTAGAAGTAGCTCTTGGACTATGAGGGTCTCCCTTTTTAATGTAGGAGATGCTTCTTTGTGGGTCATTTGGGCTCTGGTTGCCCACTTGCCCATCGAAAGGGCGCTACTACTTGGTGGAAGGATGCTCTTTTAGATCATCTCATAGTGGGTTCTCCTCCTTTGGAAGTTTCTTCTATGGAGGACAACCCTCTTGAGTCTTCTCAAAAGTTTGTGTCTTGCTCGGCTCTTCTTTCGGCTATCCCTTCCATGGAGCCATTGTTGGCCTGATCTACTGACACTATTATGTCTGAGCTTGCTCAAACTTTGTTGGATGCCTCTACTGGTCTTTCGATCGACCTCGTCTCCTCTCCTGCGTTGCCGTCTCCCCTGGGTGATGGCTCTTTGCCCTTGATGGATATTGTGGATCCGCTTCTCTCACCTCACTCAGTGGACGATTTTGGGTCTTTCTAGTTCGTGGTGCTAAGAAAGAAGAAGGGACTCCCTCGATTTGTCACTGCTTCATGGCCTTGGGTTAAGGAGTCAGTTTAGTCCCCTCAGATTTTGGGGTTGTCTAGTGTTGTTCGATAGTTGTTTGTCAGTTGTTTCTATGTGGTATGTCCTCTATTCCTAGTTCATTCTTGGTATGAACTCAATAAAAGTAGTTTTTATGAGAATATTAAAACACAATACAAAAGAGATGACACAGATTGTTGCATTGTGTTGACTACTATAAGTATGATTAAAAGTGTGCCACCTATTTGCAATGGACATAAGTTAACTCCTAACTTGACCATTTCCCAACTAATAGAAGTAGATTGCAATTATTTAGTTTTCTCCTTTGGAGCGATTGGCCCAAGTTACTATGTCAATAAAAATCAACTTGAATTACACGTCAAATATGGTGGTCTATAAGAAGAAATGGCCATTGGTACATTACTATCCATTCACATATTATTTTCATATTTATATTTCTAAGTTAACATACTTTCACTATGCACTAATAATTATTTTTGCAGGTTGTTATCCCAAACAACACAAAAATGTGCTCAACTTTGCAAAAAATGTTTTCAATGATAGACATGCCACTCATTCTTTTAAAAAATGTTGTACAAAGTGGTCAAAAGGTATAAATGTCATCTGTACAACACAATCTACCTTTGTGCATGAGCTGAATTTGATAAATGTACAAAATCATATTTCCAAACGATGACCAAATGCAATGTCCAGACAAGCCCAACCCAAATCTTTATTACTCTAATTTTATATTTGTATTACGTAATACATCCAATTCTTTGACCAATTTATGCATTGCATAAACTACATTTCATTTGCAAGTTATTGGCACACTGAAGGCAAAAAATGTTCACTTGCCTCCTTATGAGATTTGTTGTGGTGCATGTCATCACTCATTTTTATTTGACACTCGTGTTGACACAAAATTTTCCCACTGCACATATTGCAATAGAGCCACACAACCCTCCCATCGTCACAATTTAATTTACACATTATATGGGAAAGAAGGAAATATTGATTGCTACAGTCTACAAGGTGACCTTGAACAACATTTTCGAGAAATTACAAAAATTACATATATGAACAATACAAACAAGACATTTCACCAATGGATTTTATGTTGCATAAAATTTCAAATCTATGGGACATTCACATAATTGGCTATCAACAACTCTATTAATTAGATTGTTGAAGAGTAGCCACTTTTTAATACAAAACCTTAGATATTTTATTTTGCACAACACTTTCAGAAAGCTCAATTATATTTTTGTCCACATAAACACAATATGTTCTTTGTTCTTCATCCTTCAAACTCATGATGTCTTTCCATTAATGTCACTATACTATTGAAGATACCTAGGTCCATTTAAAGCACTTTGTTCACTTAATTATCTCTTAAGTATATCTAGCTTTGTTATAAATGCATACCTTTGTCCATACATGCCTTCTATTTTTTGTATTACACTATCTTTTCTAAGCATAAAATCATAGCTTCTATGTGATCATATTATTTTACCGAACATCTATGCATGTTATGCATCTTGACCTCTTATTTTGGACCAATAAAATTTTACCGAATGGTCTTGATGTTTTTATAAATGAAACTCATTTTTGGATAGATTTTTTGGAATGTTACTTATGGATGAGTTTGAGCCTCCAATATTATTGTTGACTAACAATTGTTATTGTCGCTCCAAAAAATTTAACAAATTTGTAATATACGATCATTAAAATGAAGTGAAAATCAATCTCGTTTTCGACTAAAGATGACCCATAAAGTTTAAAATTTGTTGACTCCAATCCTTTTCAGCTTAGCATTAAGAAAAATACTATAGTTTTATATCTATGTATGCAACATACAATATCCCATATCTTTTGTTGGATACCTATTCTTATTTTCTTGCTTGATGTTTCTCCAAGCTATCATTTGGAGGTGATATTAGAATTTTTATAGGGTTGTCTTGGGCATAATACATACACTAATGGAGCATCTATGGACAATGACCAACTACTAACCTAGGTTTAAGATGAGGTGCAGAGTTCAAGGTTGCATACTTAGAACCATGCTTAGATGTTTCAGATGCCAATTATCATAATTCATAGAACCATGTGCTTAGATGTTTTAGATTTAGTTTGACCTAGAAAATAAGTAGGGCAATGCAATAGTTGTTAATATTAATCACATATTTTTTTCTCGCAGAATGCTAGATAATGCTCATTGTGCAATAGTAACCCATGTCTAATTGTTATAAAATAGGGCTGGTGTCTAGTTAGTGTAATGTCACAAAATTGCAGCTTAGGAGCAATTTCACATTTTAGCACTTTGCCTTGCATTTATTACACCTAAGAGCATTTATGATAAGAGCCTCATGCGTTGGAATTTCATGATTCCAATTCCATGAGGTCCAATGATGAAGCGACAATAGTACTTCTTCCACCTTGTTTCTTGAAAGTTGATGTGTTGGATGCCTACGCAATGTGTAAACGTCTGCATAACGCGCTAGCATCCTAGTGGTTTTTCAAGTTTGGAACGAGGAATCTCAAAATATTGACTCATGACACGTGTCCCTACAATCAAATTTTTAAGTGTAACGACTCCTCCTACCCTTGCAACAACAAAAATCCCTTTCTTGCCCTCATTTTGGGGATTCTATCTCATTCTAACGCGTGACTTCTTAAATCTCGGGCTCTATTCTCTACTTATCTTTTCTTGCAATATCACTTCTATGAGTGAAGCTCTATCAGATTGAGGTCCCTCAAACAGCCAAAGCTCTCTTCCAAGCATTCGATGGTACATTCGTGCATTCAATAAAGGGCTAAGGACTGTTGGTAATGCTTTCTTGTTCTTATCTATTTGTGAATAGATTACTTTTCTTACTTGCTAATTGGTGGTGTGGGTTCTCCTCCTCAAGTCGGGATTGTTTTCACCACTCTTTATTTGTTTACTCTCTCTATCTATATGGCTATCCGTGGAAGTGGGAGCACCAAAATGGGGGTTTTGACTTTGGCAAGCCCTAAAACAACCCCAAAATTTTTCCTCATTTGTCTTGTGTGTAGGTTGCTGGAGTGGATCTCAAAGAAATATTTTAAACGCTCTGTAATTTGTAAGCTCTCTCTTGGCTCTCCTTTGTGCTTTACATCATTTATTGCTTTCTATTAATTTATTTTGTTGAATAGACCTCAGATTTGGGTACGATAGTAGGATTTTAGATTTTCTGTCTCAGGTTCTGGTTCTTTGTTTTCCTTGAATTCCAACCCATCCTTTGGACTCCATTGTGTCGTGTTGGTGTCCTGATACTGCATTGTTTTCCTCTAGCTGAGAGCTATTCCTTTCGAGGAAAAAATCCTAAAAGCTTATCTTTCATATTCCGAAGCAATCTACTTGGATAGTTAGTTTGTATATGATCTTCTTTGCAATTTCTTCATTGAACAATGTTTGAGGTGGTTAAGGGCAGTTTGCTCCCTAGGATTCTCTTGAGAACGAAGAGACTTGTGAGTAGAAAATCCCCCTTATCTCACAGTTAGTCATCTACATAATGATTTAGTATTGATTCGTTTGCTAGAATTTTTTCCTCAGCCCAGGAGCATAATAGTAGTTGAAGGTTTGTAATAAGTGATCTTGAATTTGTGCCTTATGTTCTTGAGAATATTTAGCAAAAAATGAAAACATAAAACTTCTTCTAATAGAATTTTATTCCTTTAACACTAATGAAACAAAGTAAGGTTTGTCACATTGAAATATTTATAATTCTATGCCTTAGTCTGTATAGCCCATATTACCATATTCTACGTAAATGCTATCTATTTTGTTGTCTTATTCTATATATTCAACTGTTTACATCTTCAAATGAATATGCTTTAGAAACTATAAAAACACATATCTTGAAGGACAACCTATAGTTTTGTCTTTTATTGGTTGTAATTAATTTCAAGTTTTAACTTAATTTCACTATTATATTTAAATATACTTTTGTAGCTTATTTGTATTGTTTTTTATCTCTTACAGTTGTTATCATTGATAAATTCTTCACCATAGTAATTTTGAGTTAAAGCTTGGAATAAATCGTTAACATATATATAGTTTGTTTTTAAGGAGACTATGTGGTGTTGATTGTTTTCATAGTATGATTTCTTAATTAGGTTTAAACTATGCTCTTTTCGCTACTTAATTCTGCAAAAAATAACTCTGGCTATTTTAGTAAGTTTATCACTACCACCAATGTTATGAGTATGCTTACAGAGATAAGAATATTTTGGTTCTTTTCTTTGTAACAGTAGGTGGAAAAATCTCAATATTGACTCCCTACAACTTTAACTCTTTCAACAAGTCTATTTTCATGGTCATATATTTAGTTTCTCTAACAATCCCCAGTTTCTCAAAATCGCCCTACCAGCACATGGCATGAACTACATTTCACTACAACTCTTGTTAATCAATAAGGTCATCTTTATACTATTAAATTTGTTTTAGATGAACCCTTTCACCACCTTAAGACAACATTTCTTACTTCAAAACGATCTGAGTAAATTGAATACATGAGAAATTACATCTCCCCTAAGCTAATTTAATGGGCAAGCTAGATTAAACACACCAAGAAGAAAATGACAGGTCATAAAGCCACATGACTTACCTTATACACATTTCCCATTTGTATGAACTCACTGAATTAATAAAAATATATGTTTCAAATAACTTATGTTCTCTCCTCGTGGTGGCTAGGGCATCGATCCTAACACCTCTAGCCCTAAATCCTTATCAATATTTTATTTTTATAAAACTTTTGTTGGAATCTGTCTCAACTTTTTGGTCGACCTATTTGAAGACTTAGGCGTTTTCTCTCTGTTTCGGGCCTTTACCACCATATCGCAGGCCACCCTGTTCGGCGATTGGGCAGTGTTACTGCCTTACCGCGGCAGTCTTGTTCTTGACTGGCGGTGGCATGGTGTAGTGGCGGCGGCCTGGATGACTGTTACCTCCTTACCGCGAAGGTGGCTCAATGGTGGCGAGGTAATGTGGTTGGCAGTGAGCTGGCGAAGGTTTGGTTTACCACCTTACCGCAAGTTGGTCTGGTCGATGGCGAGGTAACGCGGTGGGCGGTCCAAGGGTTGCAGACTGGCTATGTAAGGTTTACTGCCTTGCCACGGGCGGTGGGTCCACTCACCGTGGTGAGACCGCCTATGGTTTGTCTGGCGGTTACCGCCCTACCACGGGGTGGCCTGTTGGCCCCCACGGTAGCATGGTTTAACCTCTAACGGTTGTGCTCGGCGGTAACCGCCTTACCGTGGGTCTTCACTAACAAGGCAATGGTAGTGCAGTGCATGCAACGGGTGAGCTTGGTGACGATTACCTCCTTACCATGGAGGTATGGAGGTCTGGGTACGGTAGCACAGTGAAGCCGTGACTGTCAGTGGTGGTGCTTACCGCCTTACCGTAAAGGCTTGTTCCTTAAGCCGCGGTGATACGGTTTGACCACTGGTGGTCTGCGATATAGTTACTGCCATATCACAATGGGCAATTCCAAGCCCAACGGTAGTGCGATTGGAGGCTGAGGTTTGTGTAGGTGGTTATCGCCATACTGTGAGGTGGGCCAGACTGGGCAACGGTAGCACAGGGAAAGTGGTGTCGAGAGGTGAGCTCGGATGAGCTCACCGCTTTACTGCGGTAGGGTGACTTGGACTCAGCGGTACCGTGGTAGGAGCTCAGATGAGCTCGAAGCACAGTTTGACCATGTTGGACTCGATGTTAGAGCAACAAGTGAATGATAAGATGACACGTGGCAGGTTGGCAGCATCTGATTGGCCGAAGACTGGAACAGTCATAGACAGTTATTGTAGGCCGATTTCTAGCTAGAATTGGAACCCGATTAAGGCATGGATTGAATGCCTGGGCGGCTCGATGCAATTGTGTGCAGATCAGTTGCTTGCTCGAATGGTCAGAGCAGCATGGATTTAGGCCTGCGTTCGATGGGGACATTGATGATGATGTATGACTTAAATAAGTTGAATACATTGGACATAAGGTAGGAGAGTCGTTGATAGAGAGAGGCGGTGAGTGTGTTCGTGCAGTATGCTAAGGCATTGTAACTGCGAACACTCTGCCTCTCATTTCTGGAACAATGTGAACCTGTCGAGGTCGTGTGACTGGGCTGGCCATGAGGCCGGTTGAGATAGTCATTTGTGAGGAGCTAAAGGGAATCTATATAGTATGTTAGATGTATGACATTGCAACTATGTGAAGGTTCTGGTTTTGTGTTGCTTGCCCGTATTCTTTCTCCAGATGGACAGGATGTATTATCCTGAAGAGCATAGCTCTGTTTTTGTATTGTAACTGGTTTTTGTTATTGAATAATACAAGTGAGCTGAATGTTTTGGAGGTGGGGTTTTTTTACCTGAAAAGGTTTTCCACACGTATATTTGTGTGTCCATATGTTTTGTCTTTCATGTTGTTTGATTTATGTTCTTGAATTTGTGCTTGTGTTGAATCTGGTATATGTTAAGCATTTACTTCTCTCAAAGGATCAATGGGGGATTCACTGTGCCTACTTCCGCTTTATGGCATAGTTGTTTTGTGTCTTTGTTGTAATTTTGAATTGAAATCACTAAGACACTGATGTCTTAGATGTCTATCTTGATGACAGACCGACTCCATATCCCCAACGAGTGGTATCAGAGTTGGTTGAAGGAGGTCGAGGCCTGATGATACCAACCATTGGTATCAAGGTCTTCTCCTAGTTGCTGAAGTTCTGAGTTTTCTCTTGTGTTGATTTCTTAGCCTGGCAAGCTTGAGGAAATCTAGAGAAATTGGTTGGTGATTGATCCTTCGATGAGTGGAAGTGTGTGCTTCTTTGATTCAACACACAGTTTGAAAGATGTTGGAGATGACTAGAGTTGGTCATGTTGTGGCAACATGGTCCTGGCTCGCAGCAAAGTTCCTGATGCAAAGGGCATGAGATATGTTCATGGTTGTGTTGCAGCAAAGCGTGGTGTTCATATTGGGTGTCTGTGTGAGAGGCTCCTTGGTGGTATGGACTTGCTTGTGTTGCTGATCAGCTATGGAGAGTTGTGCTTGGGTTGGGTGTTTTTTGACTTAGCACTAAAGGCAGTTTCTCTGGTGCTCTGATTGCATGGAGGCTATGAAGTGACCTTGGTGGTCTGCAACTTCTGGATAGCCTAGATCTCTCTTTTTCTTGTGCATGACTGTGGTGTTGGAACTAGTCTGAAATGGACCTGTTGTTCCTGTGTGCCTGTTTTTTGCACTTGCATGGTTCAGATTCATGTCTTTGGCTCAGGAGGTTTTGTGTAGATTTTCCTAAAAAGTCTATCATGCATTTTCATGTTTTTTTTTATTGTTCTGGTTAACTATGATGGTTGTGTGCAGGCTCCTAAGTCATCCAGATGAACAATGAAGATGGAGATGCGTGGGTGTTTTATAAACACTACGGTTTTACAAGTTTTACACGGTCAAGAGAAAACTTGCATTGTGTGGAGTTGTTGTCTGCTATTTTCCAATTCCTGGCTTTTGGGGTGTGACTGGATGAGATAGCTGCAGTTCGATTGGTCTTGAGGAGGGTGTCTTCTCTGCATGAGAATGTTGGTATGTGTTCGTTCATTCAACATTTCTTGTGGTGTTTCTTGTGGGCTACCTAGACTATGGTGCTTGTGTTGTGGAAGTATTTGGAAAGTCAAATCTATTGTTGATCTGGTGTTTGAGTCATGGTGGTCTACATGGCTGTTCTTTTTTGAGATCTCAGTTTTGCAGTTTGCCAGTTTGATAATAGACTTGCAGGGTTGTCATTTGAGGTGGATCTTTGATTTGTGTGGTTGATAGATTAGCTACTTATTGACTGTTGTGGGACAAGTTGGGAGTGGACTGTCTATATCCACGTGATTACCTCTGTGTTGCTATAGATCTATTAGCTGACCTTGTCTGTGGTCACTTGTACATTGGCGTGGCTATTTTGAGATGAGAGGATGGGTGGCATTGGAGTACCCAAATATTTAGTGATGGAAACCTATAGCATGTGGGTCACATTGTCATGAAGAGCCTGTTACACTAGTTAGTGTAAGCTTTTGACAATGATGGAGTGGTCAGTCATGGTGCTTGGAAAGCTCGGTGTCACGTTGTAGTGGGAGCTTTAGCAATGATTGGTGTCCTTCTTTGGTGTTGTTGTTGCTATGTTCCTTTTTCATCTGCATGTTCACTACTTGAAGGTGTGCAACATCTTGGGGCCATGGAAGACATTGTTAGTTTTGGCTGAGTTGCTGGTGGTGCTTGACAGGTGATGTTGGTTTTGGTTTAGAGTTGTTTGCTTTATGTCATGGTTACTCTTTCTTAGAGTTTTGGCATTTTGCTGTGCTCTTGAGACCATAGCTTCTTCACTTGAAATATGGTATCTCTGAATGGAGATGTGTAGATCATGGTGTCATGATAAGTTTTGAAGCTTTGACAATGGTCTGGGGTTTCTCTATGTTTTGAGTGCATTGGTCATATGTTGGTGGACTTCATGGTTGTTGCAGTATTGCAGATTGGAGTCACCATGAGATGACAGGTTGTTGATACTCAAGGATGCATGGAGAATAAGGTGAGTCTGGAATTCTTATGAGAATGTTGTTGTTACAGCTGAAAGTCTGAGAAGCTTGCACCTTGGGTGAATGTGAATTCAACAGAGACCTTGAAGGAGAATGCTCTTGGGTAAGTCACGGTGACTTTTATATCTTGGAGGAGCATGTTTTTCTTTTCTCCTTGGTCTGCTCGATAGTGTTCCTGTGAAAGGTATTTTTCCATTATAATTTTCAGTTGTGTTATACTTTATCTTTTATTGGTATGAATCTTGAGTTGCTGTTTTAAGATTCTGGAGGATTCATAATGGAAGATGGACAACATTGTGTATCTCCTTGTGATTTTGAGGATTGACAGGAGATGGTGTATGGGTTAGTCTGATCTTCTTGATGCTTACATCCATGGTGTTGTTGGGTGTTGTTAAGGCTTTCCCTTTGGGATGAGAAGAAGATCACTCTTGTCACAACTGACATTTAGAAGGGTTTGTAGAAGGGCATATTTTTTGATTTGTTCTTTCTCTCTAATTTGGTCTTGTTCTTCCTATTTGTTTCATATGACTTTAGATGCTTGTGGAGTTGTGATGGTCACTGTTTTCTATGGTCATGTGTTTGTCACTCGAGTGATGACACGAGGGGTTTTCCTTCTTCAGTTAGATATGGAACGTTGGAAGAACAGTGGACGATTGATGAGAGAAAATTCTCTTGCAACAGGAGGTTGTAGGTTGTGCAGATCAGAGTGGGTGTTCCTTGGAGCTACATATTTACTTTCTTCTATATGCAGGGGCTGGTGGACTTGGTATGCCTAGATCATTTGTGATGGTGCTTCATTTTCACTCATTTGGACAGTGCC